>JASANA010005009.1:0-27845 GCA_030248095.1 Ptycholaimellus sp. GST1_10
AATGAAACCGTGGACATTTATACACCAATCGAAAGCTTGTAAAGAGATCTCGATGAGGAAAATCGTGGAATATTGATTTTAGCCTTAGAATTTTAGAAATTTTGAAAAAACCTGAAAAAAATGTAAAAAATTATGACTTCTCTGTCTTTGAAGTGCTCTAATTTTAGAACAAAAGCGAAATTAAAATATCCAAGAATTACGTGTTTTAGCAATTTTTCTCAGCTTTCCAATGTTGCTATTTTTGTTATAGGTTACATGGAGAAATTTCCCAATCAATTCAAGTTTTTGAGATCGATTTGGTTCGATTTTGTGCTCTACCCATTTCGCTTATGTTTCAATGAAGCCAAACTGCGCATTTTTTTAAAACTGATGCGCAGGTTAGCTTGTATGCAATAATTTTGTGAGCTTTATGGGGACTTATAGAGACATCGACCTAGCTATAAATGGTTGGTGGTAGATAGATAGATCCTATGGCGCCCTAGTTATGAATGGGCAATCGAGTTTTTGGATGGTTGCATGTCACAAGCTACAATTTCTTGGATATTGGATGAAACCTATAACATATATTTCAATCAAAAGCTCGCAGTGAGACATAGATGGAAAAATAGTGAAATTTTGATATTAGCCATAGAAGATAATAAATTTTAAACTAATACCTGGAAAAATGCTAATACTTCAATTTTTTTATCAACTGATGGTCAGGTTAGGTTAGAGCTTCATGGAAAATGTAATTACCTACCAAACAAAAACACCAAGCAATGGATTTTCCTCAATGACAGTTTGAAGCCTTGTTCATGTGGCAAGTAAATATTAAATATCTCTTCCACATGGCCAAGATCTAGACAAGTCTAAAATGCTACAGCATGAGCCACTTATGAATTGTCAATCATCAAAAAGAACTAGACTAGGTGTGAAAAAATCGTGATAAATTTTGAATAATATTATAAACCATTTTGAGTTAAAATTTTAACAGGTTCGTCTACAAAATCCACTGATCATTCATAAGCAGGCGGCAATTTCGGCACAAAGAGGACAAAAATTAGTGAAAGATAAAATAGAAAATATAACTTGTGAAATTAGAAAATATGTTAAAATGTGCTTTGAAATAAGATAAAACAAGGTATTCTCGGCGGTTGCCAAGATGCGCGGCCTTACCTCAAGACACCACCTAGATGAAAATGCATGCCAAAATTCAAAAGATTTCAGTCAAAAAACCATGAATTATACATGTTTCGATTTTTGAAACATCAAGATTTTGGCTTTTAATTATAAATCGAGAAATACTAATTATTTCAAAAATTCCTTTTGCCAGCTTTAAGATATTACTTTCACGGACGTAGATACCAAAAATCAGCTAATTGTATTGAAAAACCATGGACTTATGCTTGTTCAAATTTTTGAAACATCAAGATTTTGGGTTTTTGACTATAAATCAATAAATAATAAATATTTCAAAATTTCCTCTTGCCAGCTTCAAGATATTACTTTGACGGACGTATCTGCCAAAAATCAACAAAATTCATTGAAAAACCAGTGATTTACGATTTTTCGCATTTTGAAACATCAAAAAATTGAGTTTTGGGTGAAAATCGAAGAATTTCGCCAAGCCCTAATAATGGTGCCAAGGCATCACCAAAACGGACTTTCCTGCAAAATTTCAGCTAATTTCATGGAAAAACCAGTGATTTACGATTTTTAGTGTTTTGAAACATCAAAAAATTGAGTTTTGGGCGAAATTCAAAAAATTACGCCAAGCACCAAAAATGGTCCCGAGGCACCGCCTAGGCGGACCTTCATGCAAAAAATCAGCCAATTTCGTTGAAAAACCGCGGAGTACGGGCCTGGGACACACACATATATATATATACTAGTAATATAGGTCAGTGGCCGCGCTACGCGCGGCCACATTTAGTTAAAAGTTATGCCAACACAACCCGAATCTTGCTAAAAAAATTGCAGAATAAAGATGACTAAAGATCTTCAAAGTCATATTTTTTTTCAAAAATGGCTGTGCAAGGGCTGCTCTGGGTCTCTGCACAAGAACAACAATTCAAGAAGACATGAGGATATTCTCCAGGACAAAATGCATCACATGCTCCGAGAATTTGCTTACTCAAACTTGCCTTGAAGGAATACTTAATTTATCCCAATAACATCAGACTCCTAGGTAGGCCAGAATACGAAAAATTGGCATCAGTCAATCCATTTTTTTTCAAATATTTTATTTGAATCTTTGAAAAATAACCAATTCATTTAATGCAGAACTGTTGTAGCTTTAATTTAAAAAAAAGTCCGACAGAAAATGTTGAAAATTGGAGGAGCTATGAAGTTCCAAAGTAAGAATTGCCCAAAAATCGCAAAAATGCCAACGTTTTCGATTGTTTCATATATTTAACATAATCTGCGCATGGATAACCCCAAAAAATATTGAATAACTTGTCAAGACCGATTCATAGAGCTATCATATGCCAGTATAAGTAAAGAATTCAGGGAGCCCCGAGACCCCTCCCAAAATGGCATCACGCGTATTATATAAGATATATATATATGCGGACAGACGGACGCAAAAATGGGGTAACTGCTTAAGCTGGCCTTGGCCGCCCGCCGCTTCGGGCAGGGCGCCAGAGCTCCTCCGGCCTCCGGGCACGGGTGCTACGGCCCCTACGCTTCGCCTAGCATGCTTCGCATGCTAGGCTACGCTCCGGGGCCTCCGCACCCATGCCCTCCGGCCTACGGAGCTCTGACTGCCCTGCCCTCCGCGGCAGGCAGCCTTCGGCCGCGCAAAAATTTTCTCTATGACACTGGCAACCCCTTTTTGACTCAGTAAAGTTGGTTCTGCGAACTACGAATGTGTTTGCAAGAAAAAAAGTTTGACAATACAGTCAGGGTCTCAGAAGACAACATTTGCACTGATCGATTCGATAGTGCTCAGCATCTGGTGAAACAGTATTCGTAGCGATAATCATAGCCGGTGTAACACCAGGGCCCGTTTCCATCCGAGTCCGGATTGGTACAGTAGTTCTCTACAAAGGCTCTAAGAATCCTTAGTTTCCACTCCGATGACGCATCTCCACTCCAATCCATTCATTATCCTGCCTTATTTTAATGCTAGAGCATAGAAGTTTGTCCACATTTACAGGAGTAATTTGCCATAAATGCTTTGGAATACGTAAAGTTGAACATGAAAGCCTAGCCAGCTTTTTCCGGTGTGGTGCCCATGTTGACGAAGTAGGAGCTCGTATGATCGAATTTGCTCCATGGTAGACATGCTGCAACACTTCACTGTTCTTACTCAGTAGATTACAATATTGGCCGAAAAGAATAAATTGTTAGAGGGTGAATGACAAACCTTCCTTTGCTTAACCTATCATAGCAAGCAAGCAAAGAACTGAAGGGATTGAAAGTGAATGGTGGCAACGAGTGCCGCGTAGGCCGCTGCGCTGCTCCACAGAGGCCACCTCGGCCAGCAGCTGGAAGCCCTTCTGACTGGCACTGCAGGCAGCGCCCCCATTCCGCGCACATCTGCCGTCCTTGCTGAGACACTGCCGTCTCTCCGCTGGCACATTGGGGAAGGCACCCCCTTTCACCTCCTCAGCCCCTGCCACCGCTCGCGCCACCTCCTCTGCCGTTCGACTGCCTATCCAGGTCCTGGCCAAGTAGATGGAAAAGAGGTGAGTGAGGGAACAGTAGGAGGCGCGGAGGATGGCGATGTCCTGAGCAGAGAAGGTCTTGGCAAAGCCGGGCTGTGCGCCTTGGTTAGGCGGCAGTGGCGTGAGCACATTGTATGTGTAGTTGGCGGCAAACTGGGCAGGCAAAGGCTGGTTTCAATCCAAAAGCAGCAGAAGAAGGGTGGGAAGGGGACTTACGGCCTTCAGCCAGTAGTGCATGATGGAATCGATGTCGTAGCGGTACTCACCGCTGTAGTCCGTGTACTCATCGGCTGGGACCTTGTCGAAGTTGTGCTCTTGCCCCTTCTGCTCATGCATGGGCCAATTCCATATAAGCAGGCTTATGCAGGACAGGCGTGAGGCTAAGCGAACGGCGATGTTGCTGAAGTTGACCTTGACATAGTCGTCACGGTCGAAACGGTTGTGCGTATGGGCGAGGCCGAGGAGATGGCCAATCTCGTGGATCATCACCGGCTGTGCCTGGCCAAGACTGTCAATGGGGAGAGCAGGGCTGCAGAAGGGGCCTTGCCTGGTTGGCTGAGTAGCAACCGTTGGACATGTAGACGGGCTGAGCTTGGGAGTGCTCCTTCTCATGGCCCACATAGCTCCAGCCGTAGCAGTCTCAAAGCTCAGCTGGATGGTGTATTGTGGAAGTGATAGGAGCGGAGAGTACTGGCAGTGTCCTTGGGGTCGGAGATCCACTTGAAGCAGCTGCGAGTGGCCTTGCACTCTGCCAGACTGCTGGCCCGCTCGAACGGGATGCAGTCGCCGAGGACGGAGTTGACGTAGGCCATCGTCTCTGCTATTCCTGCTTGCGCCGTCCGCCCTGCAGATGCAGCCCTGCTGCTCCTACATCAGCGCCAGCCAAGGAGGCAGACCCAGCTGGCCTTCCTCCAGGTAGTAGTAGACCTTGGCGCCCCAGCCTAGAGCCGGCGGCATCTTGCGAATGCTGCGCTTGCTGCGCCCTGGCTTCTTCTTCTTCAAGGTGCTGGCCATGGCCCACTGGGTTGGAGGTTGGAGGAGGGATGGGAAGACTTGGGGCACATAGCCGAGTTCGTCGTCAATGCAAGCGTCCAGCTCAGCATCCAGCTCCTCTTCGCTAGGCATGATGTCCCCCTGGAGCTGGAAAGCCGACTCGTCCCCAGCCAGCACCTCTTCAGCTGTCTGAAAATGGGGGGCCGTTAATTAGAGGCTTCAAAAGTCCAAATGAGCAGTACCGGAGGCGGTCCCAGCTCAGGGTGTTGACGATGCAGCCGGTGAACTTGGCACAGCTTCAGTGCTTCCGTTTTGGACAGACGCAGCTCTTCCTTTTTTCGCACTTCACTCTTGCTTTTCCCTGCCTCTGTTTCCTTCAGCTCCTCCTCTACCAATATTTCGCTGCAACGGCGGTCTTTTATGAATGTGCACAAACCATTGGATGTTTTTCACCTCCATGAAGCACTTACAGTGACGTAAACTTTCCAGAAAACGAAGACGTGAAAATGCACTGACCAAGATATTTTAATTTTAATTGTTTTCAATGGAACAGAACGTCTCAGGGTTTTACGTAATAACAAGAGGTGACGTGATTTTCTGTGGTATTGGCAAAAATAACATTTCTGCAATATCTAATTTTGGAAATCTTTTTCACTCATTAACTTTCCATCGAAATGAAACATCTTTTTGTCCATGAACAAAGTTCAGCTTTATTTCTTCTTTTATTCCGTTTTATATCCAATTTTTCGTTTTAGCAAATTCCCGTCTGCTGAAAACGGTGCAACTAACATGTCGCGTTCCTGCTTCTCATGCACAGCCTTGGCGTACTCCTTCAGATCCGTGACTGCATCTGATTCCCATTCCATCCTCCTTTTTGCACCAATCGCAGCAAGAGCTACCTTTCGGCTTGGCCTCTGCAGGGCTGAGCAGGAGAAGCAGGGCCCCGGAGAACAAAAGCCGGCCGGCGTGCATCGTCCCGGATTGAACTGCTCAAGGCAATGAGGAAGTCTGCAGGCGCAATGAGATGGCATTCATTACAGCCTCCTGTTTGACGGTCGGCAGCCGTTTCCGGCCTCCTCGCCCAGCCTGCGGCTAGGCCAGAACTCTCTCCTGCGCCTGCATTTGCATCCCAATTCACCTCCCTCTTTGCCTGGCCTCTGCGGCAGTGGGCATGCACTCTCCAGTTCCACTTTTGTCCGCAGTAAATTGACATTTTGCCAAGGCCCACGGGTAAACTGCTTCTCTATGAGCAGGTGCCGTTTTCATCCTACCACCCGGGCCTGCCATCTTTTGACTTGAGTTGCTTCACTTTTGAGGAGGCAATCTTTGTAGTGCAAAGCAGAGAAAAGAGATTAAAGCTGGGCGAGCGCTAATTGGCAATAGCCGATATTACCTTGCGGGAATTCCAAGTGCATTTTGGTTCATTGTGAGTGATTGCAGCTGGAAAGCAAGAATAGGTTAAAAGGGGAAGCAGAGGGAAAGCTGGAAGCAGCGCCAGGGGGGGTGAAGAAAAACTGTCTGGAATGTCCCGTATTGGATGCGGAAGCAACGCAAGAGAGCTCAGGTAGACACGGTCAACAATCTACTGCATAAAAGTTCAGCTCCATTCAGGAGTCCAATCACAAGCCGACAAAGCCACCGATAGCTCAGGAAACGCCCTCAATCACTGTTGATCGCTCAGCCAACTAAAGAGGAACAAAGAATCAGGGCAGATGGCACGAAGGCTTTTGCAAGAGAGGCACGCTTAATTGGACGTGTGGAAGACGCCTGGGAAAGCAGCAATACAGGCCAAGGGCAGTAGTAGGTGGAGCTTTTGGCGATTTATTTTAAAATCACCAATTCTTTTCCAAAAGTCTTATGTGTAGCTTAATAAAACATCAAGCATATTGGCACTGAGTATCCAGCTCAGCTCTAGTGACGCCTATTTCCAGTTGCTATAGTGACAAAAAATTGAGATTTTCAAAAATCGCCAAAAGCTCTGCGGACTCTAGAAGGTGCATAGGCGGGCGGAGGAGGGGCAGCAAAAGGTCAGGTCCGCCGGCGAATGGTCCAGAGCTGAGCCGGAGGAGGCGGCTGGACGCAGGGCCTCAGACTCAGTCGCTTGCTGGGCTCCAGCTGAAGACACTGGCTCCCGTCCGCGGAGGCAACTGGGCCGCTGCCCAGAGTTGCCTTCCAGGCCGCGCCTCTTGAGCTACACTCGGAGAGCAGCACTCTTCAACTTATCCCCTTTCTGACCTCTACATGCTTGCCATCCCTCTGAGGCGGTGGGAGAGTATGGCGGCTGGTTTTGAGGTGAGAGCTGAGGATGGCAAACTGGGCTAGAGAGTGGGTTGAAAGGGGTCTTAGAATGGCTGAATGGAGAAAGGGGCTCACCCGTCGGAGGCGCTCTGAAGACAGGCGTTGGCGATCAGCTGTTTGATCTGCAATTTCTCTGCTGGTGTTCTCCGATAAGGTATCAAGCGTCTTTTCTTTCTACCAACTAAAAAAAGTTACAGTTGGGTAGGATTTGTGAAACAGAAAATGAGGGAAAGAGGAAGCGACCTCGCCGCGTTTGGTGAGGAACCACTCCTGATTCCCGCCAGCACCGTGACAGGCGTACACGCCCACTTCCTCGCCCAAGCCATGGCCCACCTCAACACCTCTTCCATTCCCCTTGCTATTTTAGGCCCATAAAAGAAACCGTGTCCAAGCAGTCGGGGCCTTGTGAGATGGAGACGGGGTCGCCTTCCTCCTTCTCAGGCACTCTGAAACCCACTCCCTGTCCCCAGTTCCCCTTGTCTTAGTTCACTGTGCATGTTCAGGTCCCCAGCCATGCAGGAGGCTCTAATCAATGGGCGAGGCTAAACTAGTGTCAATGTAAAGGTGCTTGCTGGGCTGGCCAATAAGGCCAGAGCCAGCCAATAGAATGGGTGTGAGTGCTTCTGAAGCGAGACGGTTTTACAGCGGATAGGTGGGCAGGGCAATGCCCAGCTCTGCCACCAGCTCTCCCGCTGTTCGTTTTCTACGGAGAGGCATGAAGATGGACTGGCTGGGGCTGGAGGGGTGGTTGGAAAGAATGGAGCGGATAAAAAGGAAGGCCAACTTGAGCTCTGGGTAGACGTTCTGGAGGTACCAGGAGAAGGGGCGGCAGTGCAGCTGCTCCCGAATGGCCTTCCGCTCCGAGATGCTGAAAAGCAGAGAGAGCTGGTGACGAGGCCATGAGTGTGAAGGGAGTGTGAAGATACGAACTCTCCGAAGGCAGCGTAGCGAGCGCCGGGCACGGCTATGAAGTAGAACTCCTTGTAGTCGTCCAGCCACACCTCCGCTGCTCGTCGCGTATTCCTCAATCACCATTTGCCATTCGTCTTTGCCTTTCTTTGCATTCCTTCATTCTTCTTGCCGAAATTTCACTGTGAGCTATTTGGCCTGCTAGAAGAGGCCTTGCCTAGAAGAATTGGGAGAGTAAGGGAGTGGCTTTTGGAAGGCAGGGTGGGGCCTTGACGAGGCACCGGGGAAATAGGCTAAGCGCCTTCGCTGCCTGCCTAACCAGCTTAGGCCCAGCTCCCTAGGGGGGGACAAGATGGCCGCTCTTTCCTCAGAAGAGTGGGAGGGCAAAACAACGGCTACTTTTGGAAGACGTTGCCGGAGCCGCCGGGGAAGGTGTAGGGGTGTTGTTTGCGGAAGACGTGGCCCACACGGGAGCAGGGCATGATCTCCAGGCTTCCGCCGCACTGCCACACTCGGAAGGACAGCTCTGCAGGATGGAGGATGAGGTGAAGGGTGGGGGGTGAAAGAAGGCAGCACCGAGGTTCTCGCCGCCCCAGACCGTCATCTCCATGTCGTACTTCCCGAGCTTCTCGAACCAGTCCTTACGGATCATGAAAAGCCCGCCCGCTATCACTGGTGTCCTGCAATTGCAATGCAACTTACTCTTCAAACAAGGTCGTAGTACAGCTCGCCTAGTGTCAATAAATGAGCGGAAAAAAGCTTTCGAATTCAATTCTAACAGATTTCCTACTCACTCATTCATGAGTCGTCAGTGTCAGGTAAAACACAAAAGCTACGTAGAATTTCATCGATTTAGTTTTGACAGGCTAAAAAATTTCCTTTTTGCTAAGGCCAACTATTGCTATTCTGTTGTTTCTTTTTCCCACACAAAAGTTGTAGGAAAACAGCTGGGGCACTAGCCTGACAGGATCAGGGATGTGTGAGGCGCGGTTGTGGCGGGCGGGTCCCTGGAGGAACTCCCACTTGAAGACCAGGTTCCAGTCGAAGCCCCCGCGGAGGTCCGCGGAGGCGGAGACGTAGTCGAAGCTGTCCATGTTGATGACGTCGATGACGGGGGCCACCACGGCCTCCGGCGCCTCCGCCACCCTCCTCAGCATCGGCTCCAGCCAGCCTACGTTCGCCTCGCAGTGACTGTCCAGGAAGGTCAGGATCTGCAAACACCCTCTCATTTCATTCCTCCATAGACGAATCTCATTCTACAACTAGTCGGCGAAAGGGGGACCCTGGTCAATTGAAAAAGCTTTGCCAATCCATAGAGCTATTGATAGGATGGGTAACCGGGGCAGCGGCCACATCGGCACCCTTGACGCGGGAGCGGATGAGGCCTTCTCGCTTGGTGTTGCGGAGGACGCGCACCTTTTCCATCCCCGCCAGCTCGGCCCCGTCCGAGGCTGGCAAATCCCGCCCCTTTGCATAGAGGAAGGGGGCTAGTGAGATGGGGGGGGGGGCGTCGTACGATCGTCAGAGAAGTCGTCGACTAGGACAATCTCCTGGATGAGGCTGGGCGGAGATCGCTGGAGGACAGAGTAGATGGTGCGGAAGAGTGTGGAGCGGGCCTCGTTGTGGAAGGTGATGATCACAGAGGTCGCCTCCAGAGCACCCAGGTCGTACTCCATTGATTTGCACCTCACAATCCCCTTATCTGTTCAACCGTCATGGGAAGCTAGACAAGGTAGGTAGGCTGCAACTGGTATTCGCGAGAGTCGGGAATGGCGCGGCCGGGGGCTGCCCTGTTGGAAGCGTCCAGGTTGAACTGATTGCGTCTGTAGCGATCCTCGCCGGGGGCCAGGGCCCCCTTGGCCAGGTAGGCGCCCGCGTCAAACTCTGCACTCTCTTTCCCTGGCTGGCCAATCGCCCCTCTCCTAGCAATACCTAGATAGGAGAGGCGTTTGGCAGGCCGCGGCTGGAAGAAGGCGTCGGGCGGGAGCTCCAGACGGGCTGCTGGCGCCGGAGGGGCGGCACGCGCCACCTTCACGGCACCCGGGAACTCTTCGGAGGCCGCCTAGATGGAGATTGGAGGCTTGGAGGGGGGATTGGGGAGAGGAAGGTGAAGAGAGGAGGGGAGAGAAGAAGAGAAGACCTGGAGGGAGGGAGAAGGCGGTCCTTGTCCAGTTCTGAGCATGAGTGCAAACAGAGTGCCGCACCAGACGAACAGCACCACGTAGAGGCAGGAGGCCCAACGCCAGCGCATTCTGGAAAAATAGTTGAAAATTTTGTTGGCTGTTTGGCAATTTTCTTCAAAGGTAGGTAGTTGTTGCTTTTTGAGTAACAGCTTTTTGGAGTAATTGATTGAATTGATAAGAGTGGATAAAGGTAGGAAAACGTGAAAACAATCAAAATTGGTCTGCAGCAGAAAGAAGCTGGGCATATTGGCATGTTGGCTGAAATTGAGGTACACGTGTCCGAGGCACAGGTTGAGAAAAGCTTGTGAATAGCAGGGCCCATCTCACCGCCCTCATACATACCCTCACTTCTATGCTCACAAATGTTCAATGCATATACAGCTCCCATTCAGTTCACAACAACTGTTAGCAAATAGAAACTCTCCATGTGTTTCCCAATCAGCCGACCAAGCTGACCTTAAAGTTAAGTTGCAGCAACGTCACCAGGAAATTAGAGGGGGAGGGGGGCGTAATTGAGGAGCAATCAAAAGTAAAGGCCATTGGAAGTTTGAAGGGCGTGGGCGGCAGAAATGTAGCCAGCGGCTGTGTTTGCGGGGCGCGGAAAAAAGGAGGGGGGGGCGCCCACTCCTCCGCGGGGCTGGGAAAAGAGCCGGGGTGAGGATCCCGGGCTTTTGTGGCCCCATTTTCAGGGCCCCTACTTCCCTGCCTGGGAAACTGGAGCTTGCCGGAGGGGCGCTTGAGGAGTGGGCCTGCGGCATGGAGGGGTGCTAATGGAGCTTTATCACCCCTCCTTTTTCCTCCACCCTTAGGCCGCCGCCTTTTCCCTAGATGAATGTCTTTGGCATGACCTTGGGGCGGGGAGCAACCTGTCTTCACATGTCCAATAAACTCATCTAGGAGAACAGAGGGGGGCTGGGCGGGGTAGACTATTTCCCCCCAGCTAAATGAGAGAAATAAATTGGCTGGGTACGGCAAGATGGTTGGGAGGTGAGGCGAGAGGAAGGTACCTGGAGAAGAGGTTGTAGAGGCCGCTGGTGCTTGGCTCATCTACGCAGCCTCGGCATGGTGGGAAAGGAGGTCGTCCGATGGGTCACCACAGCCCTTCCTCCCTCGCACCCCTCCACCGCCCTCTCTGCTCCGCCCACTTCAAAAAAGCCCACACACCCTCTCCCACCTGTGGACAGCGTCCAGCTCCAAAGGCCAGGCCCTTCAAGTGGATTGCGTAGTGTCCGGAGGACCTCCGGCATTCCCACTCTCTCAACCCCCCCTTTGCTCATGCGAAGGAACCCGAGAACAGGGGGTGGGGTAGGGGGGAGGAGCGGGGGTGCAAACAGATGAGGGCCGCTTCGCGCCCGCGCACATCGGATCGGACGGGCCACTTGAAGGATCCCCTCCCCGGCAAGTTTGCCCTCTCAGCCTCCGCAAATACGCTCAGAACCCTCCATGGCCCTATTCCACCCCCTTCCCCCACCCTGGGATTATCGCCGCCTCAAATAGGCTCAGCCCCTCCCCTGCCAACCCCCTAGGCTCCTATCAATTTCCACTCCTCTGACCTCTGGGCCTATATTTCCTTCTCCCGAAACTGCATTTAAATTTATTTTTTGGAAACGGCAATGAAAAAAAGGCCACTTTGGCCTAGAAAGGAGGAGGAGAATGGAAAGGCTGGTAGTAGTGGGAGGCAGCAGGGGTAGGCAGGGAGGCTGATAGGGGGGGGGGGGGGGGCTAGTGTGTATGGGAGTGAGCTAGACTGAAGCAGGCCTCCTTCCTTCCCTCACTCCCCTTTGGCTTGCCTCCACACGCAGAGAGGGGCTTAGACAACTCGGGCGCTTTAGGGCCGCACTTTGATGCGCAGGGCCTCCCCAGCTAGCCGCCAGCCCCCCAAATAGCTGCCAACAGCTTGCTTTCACCAACCAACCTACTCTTCTCCCCCATTGTTCGCTCAGCAGCGGCTTGTAGGCCAGGCTGTCCAGGTGCTCAAACACAATAACACCTTTACCAGCTTTCTTTTTAGTTGGCCACAGATTCCATGTCGGAGGCTTGCAATTTGGGCAGAACAAATTTGTGTACTGTTTTAGATCGTGATGAAAAAACGGTACAAAACTGCATGTATTGGTTTTGCTGCAGATTTTTGAGTCGTCAAAGATCTTTCAGTGCTCTCAAAAGAGGTGATTAGGCGAAAGGGCGCATTTTTGGACATTCAATCCATGGTGACGCATGAATGAACAACTCACTAGAGCAGCTATTCTAGGTATAATGAACACGTCATACATTAATTAAGTTGCTTTTCTCTTTAAAAGCTGTTGAAATGAATGTTAATGAGTGCTAAAATGAGAGTGTTACTGACGTTTGTGCCATATATGATTTCTTTTTATATTCGACATTCCAACTCTACACTTATTCAAACGAGATTTATGATTCGTTTTTTAAAAGTTATGTGGCTAAAGGATTAAACCAAAATGTTTATTGAGTAATAACCCTTTATAGAGTATGTTTCTGATATCTTGTTGAATTGTGGTAAATTTTCTAGTTATCCAAAGAGTCATCTTGTCCAAAGAGTCGTCCATCGTAGCATTTCAAGAGCATGCATGTCCAGCCGAAAGAGTACAAGCGCATATTGTCACAAGAGACAGCACCAATTCTGTCGGCAAAGTAAATGACGCCTGTTTTGCGTCCTTTGAGAGTTGTAACGGTGTTGCGCCTTTGCTGGCAAGAAGAGTTCATCCATTCACAAAACTCTTCCCCTCCCCCCGTTTCTGGACGACGTCTGGTGGTGTGGTGGTTTGCGTAGAAGGCAGGGAAGGAGATCTTCATTCAGGGGCTCGCTTGGGTGCCGGGAAACCAGTCTCCCTCTGCGCCCCGGAAGTGGAGGAAGTTCCCTATACCAACCTCCTCAACACTGACACTCCTCTGTCCCATCGAATGAAAGCGCCGCCATGATCCGTCCTTTCGCTTTCGCCCTTCTCCTTCTACTTGCTCAAGGTGTCCGCCAGTCTCTCTAATCCTTCTGCCCTTCACCTAAATGACTCTGTCCCCCAACGCCGTAGAAGGAGGCATATGGAGTTTCTACTGATTGCTTGTTCCTGCTGCTTTCAGTGCTAGAGCAGATTCCTTGTAAAAGCGCTGCGTCATGGAGTGGCCTTGGCTCAAATGAGAAAGTGAACCCAAATGGTCTCAGGGCTGCGGGAGAGCTGCGAGGACGGGAAAAGTGGGGCCTTTTGCACTCTGCTGGCAAACTTCTGCGCGGAAAGGGAGGGCTTCAGCCGATTCCGGACCAAGGACTGCCCGGCCACCTGCAACACTTGCACCCCCTCTAGATTCACATTCAGTTGCCCTACTTTTTCGCCTCAAAGCGCGTGTATGAAGCATTACTTTAAAAGTATTCAGTTGGAACTTCGTTTAGTAGTGAAGGATGATGGATGAATGGATGATAGACGAAGTATGGAGGATGATAGCAGTGTGCTTGACCAAAAGATATGCCAAAGCTGGCATTATCGTCCATGATAGAAGGGACGGAAGCGATGTTGGGCTGGCATAATTTCTGGAGGTGAACACGAGCTGTTGCTGGGAGGCCAGCGGAAGCAGTGCTTTCAGCCAGGGCCCAGGCAGCAGCCACTCAGCAGCTTTGTCCACCACCTCAACGCCTTTGCCCTGAACATATTCGGGTGCCCCTCCTCAATTCCCACTCCCATTCCCACTCCCATCTGTGCAGGACCTCGGGAGCAGGGCGAGCAGTGAACGGGGTCCTGTCGCCAGCAGCCATCGCTTCCATAATGGCCATCCTGGCTGAGGTTGTTCCCAAGGGGTGCAGTGAAGGATGGGAGGAGAGAGACTTCTCCCCCTAGCCAGAAAGGGGAGGGCGGCCGGGCGAGTGCCTACCTTCGTCGCCGTCTCTTTGGCACCCAGTCCCAACTCAGCCTTCGCGCCCACATCGCCAACATTACCAGAATGCTTCAGGTACATCCAAAAACTTACTGGCCTGCATTTATATTCTAAAACAAAATATTCTTATTTAATAAAAATTGTCTAAAACTTACATAAATGTCCTTGAAAATTTAATTCACAAATGCAGAAATCATGATTTCTTTGCCTGGCTTTTATCTTTTGTTTCTTCCTTTCTTTTTTCTCATTTTGTCATGTTGTTTATGTACTCTTTTAAAATTAGAGCAAAATAATTCAGAAGCAGGCATAGAGTTGATCGGGGCTTTTGAAGTATATTTTAGTTGCGCTACAATATTTGGCTTATGACCAGAATCCCCCCCCCAAGGCTTCTACCCCCCCCCCCCAAATTCTACCCCCCCACGTAAGTATCCCCCCCCCCGTAATTATCCCCCCAAGTAAGTATACAGTGCATGTCATGCACGTATGGTCATGCTTTCAAGGCGATTTTTGGTGTTTTTGCACTTGGGGGGGATCCTGGTCATCGATTTCGGTGACCATTATCCCCCCCCCCCAAATGCCAAAATCCCTTGATTGATGACCAGTATCCCCCCACCAAGTGGCATTTGGGGGGGGGATAGTGGTCACCAAACTCGGGTATTTTTTACAATCGGTATACTGACTCTATGACTAGGCTTAGGCTTAGTCAAAACCTTTGTATAGTGGCATTTGCATAGGCTTCGCTTGCGAAGCCTTAAAGCTGAAGGCAAACTAGACCAGCAACTGCGTAGGCTTCGCTTGCGAAGCCTTAAAGCTTAATGCAAACTAGACCACAAGGCTTGTAACTGCGCAGCATAGTTGATAACCTCAAGAATACAAGGCAAAATTTGGGGGGGGGCAAAACCTTTGGGGGGGGGGGCAAAACTCTTGGTTGGTTTTTGGTTGGGGGGTAGAAGCCTTGTGGGGGGGGGATTCTGGTCATAAGCCCAATATTTCTGGGGCTCAGAAGGCAATAAACTTCATGTTTGAACGATAAGGTGCTGAATTAAGGCACCACGAGATGAAAATGCTGGCTATGCGCTGCGCAGCGAAAATCTCCTTTATTACGACCCCAGGAAAGCCCGCTTGGACAGAGACTATCAGTTGGTTTCTAGCCCCAATCACTCTTCTGATGATTACCATGATCCAAGTAGCATAACAGTTGAACCACACCGTTAGATCAAAAAGGTAGCATTAAATCGCTGAAAATGCTGGCCTTTCAAGGAGTGTGCTGTACAACTGCTATCTGGCCAGGGCGACGGCCATCTCATTGCACCATTCACGCCTGTCCGAAGCAGCCGCAGCCATCAACAGCGCTGGTCATCCTCTTCCCGCCCAATTTCTCATTTACCAACCTCCAATCTGAGCCAAGTGCAGTGAAGGAGCTGAGCCGGGAGAGTCTGCGGAGGCTGGTGCGAGCGGAGGATCTGGAGGGTGCAGCCTATGTCCTCATCAATACCATCTATTTCAAGGCGGACTGGGAGAGCAAGTTTTCGCCCCACGAGACTGCGCCTGCCATCTTTCGGTCAGTTTTTGGCCCCCTATTCGAAGCCTTCCTTACTCCAAGAAGGAGGCGGTTGGAGGACGGATGAGGGGAAGGAGGCGGTGGTGGCTCTGATGGCACAGGAGGGCGAGTTCCCCTTCCATCACAACCGCCAGCTCGGCTTCAAACTCCTCGGCCTGCATTATCACGGTCGCCTCTCCACCATCTTCTTCTTCCTACCCGACTCTGCCCAGTCCCTGCAAAGGTTTTGTTCCATTCTGCCCAGCAAATGGCCATCGTTCAGCAGTCCTCTTTGCAGGCTGGAAAAGCTGTTGTCGTCGGACGCGCGTTTCCTGCACCAGGCACTGGCCAATGTCAGCGAGCAAGTTGTCACCGTCATGCTGCCCAAATTTAAGGCACTGCCTCTCATCTCTATCTCTGCAGCGAGAAGAATTCCAGAGCACCATTTGTCAAAACGAAATATGGAAAACTCCTTAATTGAGGGGGGGGGGCAATAAGCTAGAGTCGTCCATTAGCTTAAAAGGAAAAGAAAGGGAAAGGTGTAGGTGGAGAGTCGACTGGACGTCTTGACAGCCTTGGAGGAGAGTGGAGTTCGCCTGCCGCCTTCTATGGCCAATTTAGCAAGCCTTCAGCACCAAGCAGTCATTGAGGTTTCCAACTCTTCGGCATTGTGCCAGTTTTCCAAGAAGCTATAAGAGTTTACGCAAATTGAGCTCATTTATGTAGAGAAAAAACGATTAGAATGATCAAAAATTTTTGACTTACACATTGGAAAAAATAACTAAATACTTGTTTTCTGACATTTTAATCTTTTGTGAACTTCACCTAAATATAATAATAATATTTTACTAAAATCCACCGATTTCTGGCTCCAGAGAACTTGAGCCAAGCAGGTGAAAATGAGGTGAGGTGGACAGACTGATGCGAAGTTGACTGTTAAGTTGAATCAAGCTACAGGCCACTAATTTTTCATGAACTAATTCACTAATTTTTCATTTCTACCAAACAAACCCTGACCCAAATAGTGGATTCTTCGTCCAGAAATGGCCATTTCGTACCTTTGCAAATGCCCAAAGGCATTATATTTTATACCACATTATTTCATCTCCCCAGAGTACAATAAAGCGATCGATTTTTTGCTGACAATTTATTATGTTTGGCAAAAAAATAATTTTTCATTCCTCGATTTTCAACAAAATTGGCTAAAATTTTGCATTAAGGCCCGTATTGGTTGTGTCTAGGTATGTTTTTGTGAGTTTATCGTAATTTTGATTTTTTCCTGATTTATGATCAAAAATGAGATAAGAGGGTAAAAATTCGTAAAATTTTCGAAAATATGGGATTATATTTTAATTAACACTATTATTACAATTGATCTACCTCAGAAACAATGAACAGTAGCCAACACGACATTTTTACCTATATTCACTTGATACCAAGCTTTACCGAACAATTTGCTTTGCTTGAGGCTTGGTTTACTCCATTTCCCCACCCTTTCCAAGTGCTAAATTCGATCCCAGCCGTAGTGCCTGCGTGAATTCAATTTCTAAAGCCTAAAAAAGCCTTATAAGAATGTTGTGGACCAGAAATGTGGTATAATATTAACACTGGGACCTAGAAAAAATGGAAGTAGGCGGTTTACGCATAAAAAAACACCAATCTTAGCCTCAACGCCTCATTTAACGGCAACGGATATTGTCCAGTGTGGAGGAAGTTTGAACAGAAGAGGACGGAGTGGTTGTAGGTAGACGAGGAGGGCACAGAGGCTGCGGGAGCAGCAGCGGCAGTAGTTGCTGGGACCTCCCTCAAAGCCTCATTCCGAGCCACCCGCCCTTTCCTCTTCGCTCTCCGGGACAATCCCACCGGTCTCCTCCTCTTCCTCGGTCGCATCACCTCCCCGCATCCTTTGCATCGCCTTTAGCTCCCTCAAACTCTCTGCATTTTTATCAATTCTTTATCTTGTCCCCGCTAACAATTACTATAAATGCTCAATTTCCTTTTTTACCCGGTGAATTACTAGCGTGTGTGATTTTCATATGCGAGACTGTTGGAGGAGTAGGGGATGAAATAGAATGCGTGTCTTGATAAAAGCCGTCACCTCCAAAATGAAGCTGCCGCCAAAGGCGTCCAATAATTGTGAAGAATGCATAAAAAAAGAGGGGATTGTATCATCGCGCTCATTTGGCTTCTGATTGGGGATTACGCATAAAAGTATGTGTGACAAAGTATGCGCGGCATAAGCAGGCCAATGAAGGCATAAAATGATCAACTATGCAAATGGGAAGAGACGTGGCTGGGGTGCCAATTCGCTCTGCCCAAATATCAGCAGCAATCACTAGTGGCAGGCCTTCCCTTCACACCCCTCCACTGCCCTGAATGTCTATAGTATAGGAAAAAGGCCTTGGTCCAAGAGCAATGGGCGCTTCCCCGCCTCAACTTATCCTATTGCAAGTGGCCGCATCACAAACGCACACTCAAAACTACTCAAAGTTCAATGTAGCCAAGGCTCTCATTGCCACAAATGCCCAAGTGAATTCGCCAAATCTTCTAGCTGGAGAGGCACAATTCCAGAGGAGAAGGAAGTGAGGAGGCAAAAATGATTCGATGCAGGGGAGGCGGCAAGATTGCTAGCCTGCCGTACAGCCTGTGATGCTGGTGGGGCTTGTGTGTGTCTGAGGCAGGGGCGTGAGAAAAGTGAGAACTTAAAGGAAAGGCGGAAGGAATGCAGAGCGTTGGGAATTCGGCGGAAGTGATTGCACTGGTGGAAGGGAGTGTCTTTGGGGGTAGATTGAGGAGTGGGTTAGGCGCAGAGGCGAGGCTTCTTGTGCAGCGGGGGTGCGTCGAAGTGGGGCGCCACAGCCTCGAGGGCGGGGGACTGGAGGAGGTCCTCCAGCAGGTCCTTCATCAGCAGCAGGTTCCCGTTGGCCCCGTTGCTGTTCGCGTCCTTCAAGGAGCCCTTGTGAGTTCCAGCCAAGACTAGAAGAGGTGGAGAGAGTGAGTACCTGAAGGTAGCGGAGAGCCTTCTCCTGGCAGGCGAGGAGCTTTCGCTCCAGGGCCTCGCACTGGTCGCGGAGGCCGCGCTGCTCCTTCTCGTAGCGCCCCGCGTTGGCCTCGTAGCCCGCCACCCGGGCCTCCAGACGCCCGATCTTGGCCTCCAGGGAGCCCACCTTGGACTCCAGGAAGCGGTTACGGTTCTCGCCCACCAGCAGCTTCCCCTTCGTCACCTGCACCTTTCCCTTCTGCCTCTTCGTCTTCTACCAAGCTCCTCCATACAAGCCTCTGCTACTGAGGTAGGGGAATAAGGAGAGATAGGTAGGTAGGTGTACCTGGCACTCGTAGCACTTCTGTGGGCTGGATCCGTCGGACTGAGCGGCACCGGTGGAGGAGCTCTGGGAGTCGGAGGCGGCGGGGCTGACTTGGGTGTGGTCGAGGGCGGCGGCGGGGGGCGCGGGGAGCTCCGTCTGCTTGGCCAGGAGGCCGTTGGTGGGGGAGGCGGGGAGGACGCCGCCGTTGCCGCGACTGGCCAGGAAGTCCGCCAGGCCCTTGCCGCGCAGGCCGCCGCCGCTCAGCTTCTTCTTGTACAGGAGGCTGTGGAGGGGGTTGGCGGTGGGGAGGAGGGGGCTGTCGGCCGCCTCCTCCTTCACCTCCTCCTTCACCGCCTCCTCCTTGGGGCTGGGGGGGAGCTCCTCGCCCTCCTCGGGGCCCAGGTTGATCTCCAGGCCGTCGTCGCTGAAGACGGAGGAGTCGTCTGGCGCTCGATCCTCGCCGCCCGGCCCTCCCCCGCCGGCCAAATTCAGACTGCCAGCCTCCAGGCCGCAGCCGAGGGAGGTTGGTATGCCCATGGGTCCGCTGCTGGCCTCCCCGCCGCCGGCCATGGCCTGGTGGAAGTTGTTGGCGAGCCAGGCGGAGAGCAGCTGCTGAGCGCCGTTGCCGGCGGCGCCGATGGCGGAGAGGGCGGCCTGGAGCTGGCCGGGGCCGGGGAGGCCGAAGGGGCGGGGGGCGGCGGGGCGGGGGGGGGGGGGGCGCATGCGGCCGAGGAGCTCCTCGCGGCTGGGGAAGATGCCGGGGGGCCCTGGGTGGCTGGCGGCCAGGCTGGTGGGCAGCTGGAGGCTGTTGGGGGTGCTGGTGGGGGTCTTGGGGGCGGCGAAGAGGTCGCCGAGCTCCAGACCCCCGCTCTCGCCCTCCAGCTTCACCATGGCGTTGGGGGAGGGGCCCATGGAGGAGCCGTCCTCTGTCGAGCTGCGGGCCAGGATGTTCACCTCGCCCGGCAAACCGCTCCTGCAACCAATACGCATATACCTTTTTTGGCCAGCAGTTTCCCAGGTTGACAAAATTGGCTGACAGGAGTTCAAAATCATCCCAAGCTAGCCTGGTAGGGCATTTTGGCAAGGCTTTGCGATATGTCGATTTTAAGAGGAACAGCTAACAGCTGTTTAAAGAGCTTGAAAAGATGAAAAACATGAAGGCACAGCTTTGTTGAGAGCTGGGAAAAAGAGAAAAGATGGCGTACTTCATCATGCTCTGCATGTGGATGTGAAGAGAGGTTTTGTCGGGGAAGGCCCAGTTGCAGCAGCGGCACATGAACATCCGACTGATCTCGTGCGAGCGGAACATGTGCGAACGCAGTGTCTCATTGCCTGCAAACATCCTCTTTTACTCAACCCTTCTTCTCTTTTTCTCTCTCCCCCTTAAATGTTGCTGCAGTCTTTTCTCCCCCCTTTTTCAGCGTATTTGCTTCGTTTTGCTGGGCTTGCTGTGAACAGGGCCGGTCTATACAGTGACAGAACGGAACCAGAAGCGGAAGTGAAGGGGGAATTGAAAGGGGAGAGGTGGAGGGCCATTGCTGCCTAGCGCATTGTGCACAGGCTTTTGACACTGTGGGTAGCTGTGGGGGTTTATGAGGTGGCCGGGCATATTCACAGCCCCTCGGCTTTGTTGGAGGCCAGTGCACCGGAATGCTAGCAGCGGCCTCTGGGCCTGGCCAAATTGGCTAGGATTACCCTGTGCGGGAGGCTTCAAAAACATCCAGCAGCCCTGCTCGGCCAATCCCCTGAATGCAGACGAGGAAAGGGGAGGGGGGCAGGGGATAGCCGGGATAAGAGCTTTCCCTGCGCTCTGCATGCGAGGTCAAGGCAGCCTTCCCCCCACTTCGCTTGCCCCCATAAGGAGCAGGGGGGGGGCTGTCTATGGGCTGAGGGGGAGAATGAATGCGCATGGCCTTGAAGATGGCATAGCTCTAAGAGCAGCGTCTGAGGACAGGAGGGGAGGGGGAAGGGGGCGAGGAGGGGTCGTTGCACTGCTTCACAGCGCGCGCAAGAGAAAAGAGGCTCTCTCCCCCAGCGAAGGTCGTGCCAGCTACCCCCTAGGACTCCCTTCCCCCCTTCTTCCCATCCCCACTCAGGACGCCAGCCAGCCCTGAGTATGGATACACCTGCGCAGAGCCTCCTCCTCCTTTCTCTCATCCCCTTCCCGGCTCCTCCATAGCCGTCAGCTAGTACCGTACTCACTTTCCTGGCTTGCCTGCGCTTGTCTGTGGCCGGAGGGGCTGCGGTTGTAAAGTTGAGTGGAGGAGGCTTGGGCTGGCCAGTCTCAAGGAGAGGCGAGGGGATGACTTTAATCATCCCTTCGCAAGGCTCGCTCTCAATCCGCTCCCATCCATTCCCCGCTGCCCCCCACAGCTCCAGTGTAAACTGGGGGATGCACTGGTTTAGGGGGGAAGGGAGGGTGATTGGGGAAGGCGGCTATGGCGCGACCCTTTCTCGGCCAGCCTCTTCCTTGAATGGGCAAGCGCGCCACTTCCTGCCTCCTGCGCCAAAGACGCGACCTCTCCAGGAGAGGGAGGACGGCTGTCAGGACGCCCCCTTTCAGCAGTCCCCCCAGCTCTCTTTTTCAGGCCTCGGCCCCATTCGGCCCTGCCCAGCTGTCCTGGGCCCTCCTTTGAGAAGCGAGCCAAGGCTGGCCTCAATTGAGGACGGGGGATTAGGAGGGGAGGAGGGGAGGAGGCAATCTCTTGATGACTCCACCCGTGGGAAGCCGACCCCCAGCGCACGCCTTCACAGCCCTGCCCTTACCCGCCCCTAGCCTTACACGGCGCGCATGGAGGGAGGCCTAAGTGGTCGGGAGGGGAGCACCCCAATCTCTTACCCCCTACCCTCCCCTTCCCTCCTCCTTTCCTTCGGCAACTGCGATTGAGGTCGAGAGGGAGAGACCACAACAGCCATCCTCTGCCCCTACTTTGCGTTGTGATAGAATGTAGGAAGAGGGCAAGCACTGACTGGAGATCTCCTGGTTGCAGAGGGTGCAGGTGTAGGACTTGAAGTGGGCCTGCATGCGGTGGCGGCTAAGGCTGCTGCTGTGGCAGAACACCTTCCCGCACACCGTGCACGGGAAATTCCCTGCAACACTCTTCTCTTCACAATCCTCCACACTCAACCCTACACTACCCTTAACACTCCACACAGCATGCACGCACAAACAGGGGCTTCTCTGGCTAGAGCAATGCACAACAATCCACTCCTTACCGCTCGGTTGGCTTTCAAAAAGAAGTGTTCCAGCTTTCATTTCACAGTGAAAATGACAGGAAAGGCTCACCTTTGAGGTCCGGACGCTTCAGCTCTGCTCTGTAGGGCATGTTGGACGAACTTGAGGACTCAAACTTGGCTGAGCTGAACTGGAAGCAAACTCTGACCAAAGATTTGCAAACTCTGCAATCCAGTCAACGCTTGGGGAACGGAAAAAGACGACGCGGCACAAGCATAGAGAGGATGTGCCTGTGTAGTGGGGGAGGCGGAAAAGTGGGCCCCGAAAAGCCCGCGTCTGGTGGGAGAGAGAGAGTTGGGGAGTGAGGCGGTAGCACCAAATTTGCTTTAGCTGGAGAGTGTGCTGTGGAAGGGGGAGCAGATGAAAGAAAGGAGTGGGGAGGAGGGGGGAGGGCGCCCCATCGCAGAAGCCTTTTCAGGAGCTCCCTCTCCCTCCCCCTCCCCCCAAAGCTTCAAACGCCAAAAGAAGGGGGCTGGTACGCCCTCCCCAGAGCAGCTATTGGGAGGAGAATGGATGGAGAAAGGCTGTGCTCCCGGCCCAAGTTGGGGAGGGAGGAGGGGGAGGCTTGGGGGGCGCATAGGAGCGGGAGTGTGTGACGAAGTGTGTATACTCTTACCTCTCTGACAAGGTAAACAAAGCTCTCTCGCCTCCGTCTTCCACTTGGGCCTGACGCTCCCCCCAACTATGGCCAGAGGCACTACTGGGGGGAGGGAGGGAGTCCCTCAGCCATATACCCTCAGGCTCCCCTCCCTCCACCCCCCTGCCGAGCCACCCCATCACAAATCCCTGCCCCCCTTTACCCTCACTGGCGGCGGCCCCAAAAGAAGGAGGCCTCCCTCCAAAGCTCCGCCCACCCACCTTGGAAAGCCGCCCCCCCTCACCCCCAGCGCTTCCTTTCAAGCTCTGGTGCCCCTCTTTTAGGGCCAAAGCTCGGAGGGGGGAGCCCCCATAGAAAGAGTGGCGGCTTCTGTGCTCTGGTTCCGCGACAACACAGCCACTGCTCCATAGGCAACCCTGGCTCCTCCCCTCCTCAAGCTCACCTACTAACTCTCCTTCTCTCTCTCGCTTCTCCTCCACTGCTCCACCCAAAGCACACAGAGAGAGTGAGAAAGCCCTCCCTCCGCCCTCCCAGCTTACTGTCAGAGCGCCAAGCGGTGCCCCATAAAGGACCCCCTGCCAAAAAGGTCTCCACCACCTGACGGCATGTGGTCGGGACAAAAAGTTCCCTCCCTTCCACACCTGAGGCAAACACAGGGGAAGCAGCAGCGGTGGGGCAGAAGAAAAAGTGAGGCAGTGAGAGGGTGTAAAAAGGAGGAGAGAAGGCCTGCGAGCATGTGGCTGGGCCTCATGACGAAAGAGAAGAAAGAGGGAAGCGGAGGAGAAGGGAGGGGAGCTAGGTTGGCATTCTTGAGCCAGAAAGCAGAAGGTTGGATGCTGAGGAGGTGCGGGGGGAAGAGAGGGGCGTATATAGGCTGGAGGAGGAAGGGAGGGGGAGGCGGAGATGGAATGGGGAATGAGGGATGGCTTCGCCCGGCTGCCTAGCACCTCTTCTGCATCTCATTGCAGACAGCGCGCGCGCCTAGCAGCCGATGTAGCGCAAACATCAGAGCAGAGAGCCTCCTCAATCAAGACGCATCCCCTCAGAGCATCTCTTTACCCATCGCCATCTCCTTCCCTGCCCCTCCAAGTCTGGAAGCTGGCTCATGGGAGTAGGGGAGGGGAAGGGGGGGAAGGCGGTGTGAGTAGGCAGCTGGAAGTCTAAGCGCCGGGCATGAGGCAGGGGGGCTGGTGGAGGGGGGAAGCTGGGCGAAAAGGTGAAGAGAGGTAGTGAGTCAAGAGAAGGCTGGGGCCCGTCTCCTTTGAGGGGCTTCAGGAGAGGAGGCGGATTCACTGCCCCAGACGGCTGGCCAGGATGCAAGGCTGTCAGCTAAAAGGGGGGCAGAGTGGGGCGGGGGGGGGAGAGATTTCGCGCGCAAAGGCTTTGTGTACGCTGCTTGACTGGGCAGTGCAGAGAGAGAGAGGGCTCCTCCCGCCCGTGGCTTCGCAGCAAAGGCTGTGGGGCAAAAAGTGCGCAAGCGCTCGCAAATCAGGGACCTTCCGGGGGGTCGCCTGCACCTACGGTCGGCGGAACATAATGGATAGCTGCTTCTGCTCCTCTGTGGACATAATAGGGCCCTGTGATTATGGCAAGCTCCTCTGTCGAAGGGGGGGGAGGCTGGTGGAAGTAGAGGGGCAGCAGAGTGGGGAGCGAAAGGCCAATTGAGGGGGGCTGCTAGGCTGGGGGGCCAAAAAAGGGGCACAACGACAGCAGAGCAGTTGCTGGGCAAAAATCCGGACATCCCTGGCCATTTTATGGGCGCTGGGGAGAGTCGCAGAGTTGGGCGGAGTTGAAAAGCCTGGCAATGAGCTGGCATCGCCCAGCTTCCAATTGCCCCGCATCCCATTCCCATTCCGACTGGTGGCATGGGAGTGTTTGAGGAGAGGGAAAAAGCTGGTTGTGGCTGGCTGAGTGGTGATTGATGCCAGCTGCGCCCTTTTAGCAGCTCCAGCTAAGCGGCTGAGAGAGAGAATGCCAGCAGCTGGCCAGATGAGAAGCTGATAAGCGCCTGTGCAAGGAAAACCTCGGCGGAAAGAAAGACGGCAAAAGCTGGGAGGCTTAAAAGCAGCCGTGATAGGCCCTGCTCACAGAGTCAATAGGCTGCTTTTCAGGGCACAGTCTGAGCAGGTTGACAAGTAGTAGTGCTCATGCAAGCCGACCTCATGCAAGTAGTGCTCTGGCCCAGTTGTTGGCCAAGGCAGGAGGGGGGTGGTGTAGAGTACACAGGGAGAGCATGGAGGGAGGCTGCCCGAGGCTTAGATAATGAGGGCGCCTTGACCGCCGCTTGTTGAGCTCTATCTAGATCCTGTCTAGTGGAGGGGGTAGGGGGGACTCCTAGGGCTTTAAAAGGAGGCCTCTCCGTCCCTCCGCCTGCATAGCTATGAGGCAGCGCGACCTCCACAGGGGGTTGAGAGCTTTACGGAGGCGCCCTATAGAAGCTGGGCGCATGGAGCCCTTAATTCCGCCCCAGAGGGGGGTCAAGGGCTTGTGTGCCTCAGCTGTGGTGGAGGGAGGGGGAGGGCATTAGCATCCCAGCGGGACAGGGAAGCATGCCTGGGAACCAGCCCAGCGCTCCATTCCCAGCGCCAACTCGGATGGATGGCCCGAGTGGAGGCCTGCAGCTGGGGTTTGCTTCGCCTGCCGGGGGGATAGTTGCTGAAAGCCGGAAACCGGACCCGCTATTGTAGCGCGGGGCGCTTAGTGCGCGCCACTGTATGGAGAGAGCTTGGCTATTCACCGCTTCCCCTGTCCCTGCCCCTCCTCTGCCCCCCGCCCTCCCCAATTGTGGCAAGTGGGGGTCGCTAGTTGACGCCTCGCTCAAAGCCCCACAACGCCCCCTATTCAAGGTCGCTATGCCTAGAGGGGAGGGGAGAGACAGGAGAGCTGGGAGGCTATGAGGGGCATTTGAGCGGAGGGAAGGAGAGAGAGAGAGAGCAGGGCACATACCTGGACGGGGAGGAGAGGCGTTCTGGACAATGAGCAAGTCGGGGGGGGACGCGACGGCTGTGGAGGCCTGCGAAATCTGGATTGAGCCCCAAGCAGAAGGGGCGGGGTGCTGAGTGACTGAGAGGGGTTGATGGTGGGGTGGGGGGGGGGGGGACAGAGGGGGAGGGAAGAAGTGGGGGCAGTGGATGTGTGTGTGTGTGTGGGCCAATGGAGGGGGAGGCGGAGGTCTCTGCTGAGGCAAAGCTCGACCCAGTTTCTTCGCTCCAGCCTCTCCCCTCAGCCGCGCCTAACACATCCACTCTCATGGCGGGGCATTGTGCGAAATCCCGCTGCCTCAATGCCCCCCCTCCCTCCTTCTCCTGTCCGCTGCTGGAGGGAGGGAGGGAGAGGCGAAGGCTGGATGGAGGGAGTCCTTCACATGGCCGCTCCACCTCCACAGCCCCTCCTCCTCCGCCTACTCTAACCCAGAGGGAGAGAAAGACGCGCACACCTACTTGGCCCCTCTGCTACTGGGGGACTCAAGGACGCTTCAGGCTAGGCAGCCCCTCCTCCTCCCCTCCTCCTCCGCTCCCCTCTGCTCCACACAAGGGCCTGGGAGCCTCTCCTCCCTACTCCTCCTCCTCATGCCCAGGCTGGCAGTAAACAGGAGGCATGGGCAGGGAGGGAAGGAGCAGAAGGGGGGCATCAACAGCGCGCGACCTTGAGCCGAGGCGGGCTAAGACCTGCGGAAGCCTCCCTCCCTCCCTCCACCCTGGATGGCCACTGACCTCAGCCAGTCTTATCGGGGGCAGTAGGAAGGAGGGAGGAAGGGGGAGGAAGGCAGTAGTGGTAGGTGGGCAAGCGAGTGAAGGAAGGGGCCCAAGCGCCCTGGCCCTAATAGGCCAAGCGTGGCTGGGCTGGAGGAGCGCGCCTGAATGGGACGGAAGGCGCTCTGACCAAGGCTGGAGGGAGACGCTCCGACTGCCCATTGGAATGGGGGGAGAGGAGGAGATTGGGCGAAATTGGCAGGGGCCGGAGCGAAAACTGGGGCTCCCTCACTCCCCTCGCCTTCCCATTTGGAGAGGGAGGGGGGGGGAAGAAGGGGGGTAGATAGGGGAGTGGAGGATTGCTGCGACGTAGGCGAGAGGCGCTGCGAAGTTTTAACAAAAGCGGGCGTGCGCGCACCCCAGCCGCCGAAATGGGAGGGACTTTAGGACTCCCCTCTCAGATAGCGAAGGCGCCAAAAACCCCCCGCAGGCTCCACTTTTCCAGACAGCGCCTCTCTCCCTCCCCTCTCCCCCTGTGTGGTGCAGGAAGGGGGGGGGATTGAGTGCAGCCAAGGCAAGCGGGTGAGGAGAAGGGGACCAAAAAGGGACGGGAGAACCTCAGGGAGCGAATTGGGAGCGGAGTGGTGGAGGAGGACGCCCAAAAAACTCGACCGGTTTCACTTGGCTGCTAGTCGGAATCCCGCTCCTAACATCTCACGCCATGCACGCAAGTCCCCTAAGGGCTCAGCCAGGCTTCACAACTCATCATCAGGAGACGCCAGATTTTCTTGTCCCAGTGCCCGAGAATAGATGCTGGAAAAATAGGGAAGAATGGGAGAAAGCTTAATTGAGCAAGCATATCGACTGGCTTTCATCCCAGAAGCAATGCCGCGTCATCCACGTTCCCAGTACGAGCCGGGCCGGAATAGGAGCGTAGAAGTGACGCTCATTCACGCGCAGGCACTTCACCAAACTCTTCCTACTTCCTGGGCAGCAACTGTGCCCCGCCCACGTCACCCTCCTTCTTCTTACCTTGCTTTGCCAGCTGAGCAGGCAACCGCAAGCCTGCCTACCGAGGACCCAAAGACAACCCCGGAAGAAACGCAATCCTTCCCGAAGCCTTCCGCAGCCACTGGGGGTGGATGAGTGGGGGAGCTTGGGGAAGTAGTGAAGGCGGGAGTGGCTAGGGGTGGAGAGAGGAAGCGGGGGGAGGCAGACAGGTCGGCCTTGGCCCGTGCTAAGCCCAATGCCCTGGCCGCGTCTTCAAGGCCACCCCTCTACTCCATCGCCCCCCCCGTCTCAACTTCGTCTCCCCCCCTCCTCCTGTCTACGCTACATACCGCCGCCACACTGTAAAGCACCTGTTGCCAGTCAAACTGTGCCCTTTTTAGGCCGTTTTAGACAGATGACGAATATTCGCGCTCTGTTTGAAAGCGGAAGCAAAGATGGATTGACAATCTTTCGACTCTATCTGGTATCAGGACAGAAGAAATTTATTCAAGTCTGTGGAAAATTAAGGTTTTAGTGGGAAAATCGAAAAAAATCAAGTTTAGATGTTTATAA
>JASANA010005010.1:0-18475 GCA_030248095.1 Ptycholaimellus sp. GST1_10
GGGGCGGGATCCAAAACGTTGGACACCATTTGCCATGGACAGACATAGACATCGAATCAGATGTCAAATGGGTATGCGACATTGTCTGACAGCTGATCCAAAAGTGATGGACAGTGTTTGCCATGGTGTTGGATGTCTGACGCGCTGTCAAATGGCATCAAACTGTGTCAAACAGCTGATCCAAAAGTTTCAGACACAATTTGCCGTCTTATCAGAGATCTAACACCTGATCCAAAACATAAGACACAATTTGCCTCAGTTAGCCATCACTGTGAAAGGTTTAAAGGGTAGGCCTGAGGCCCTGAATTGCAAGGAAACAGAGGCTAAATTGGTTTTCATGCAAAGGAAATAGTTGGTTTTCACCCTGATGGATATTTTTGGCCTGAACCCTTAAGATTTGGCTGAAATCCTTGCTGAAGACGGCAATGAAGCATAGTATTCTAAAATTAAAGCCCTGACTGCTTAGTTAGTTGAAAAATTTTGGAGGCCAGGCCGCTATTCATATGATCACTGAGAATCCACCGATAATCTCGGTAGATAATTGATTTCAGTTCAAATGAAATCACTGACAAATCAGCGTATTTATGAACTGAAATTACTTTCTGCTTAATCGATAATAGCAGCTTGACATTATCAAAGAATTGATTAAATGAATGGAAATGCATCATTACAACTCTTCAACACTAAATTTGATGATTTGATGAGGAGTCAGAGACTCCTCTAGCCAAGTCTGCACCGGATAACAAGTTCCGGCAAAGCAAGAACTACGCCACGGTTGAAGAGCATAAAATTGTGGGAAAAGCATAAAATATTTTTAAAAAAATTGAAGCTCACATTGGTTCTGGAGTTGGTGCTGGATGACTTCCCCCCCCCCCAAGAGTTTTGACGACTAGTTCCCCCCCCCCCCCAAGACAAAAATTTCCTTGTTTAGACTGCCGTATCAACTATGGACTGCATTAGCGCAGGGTGTGTGGGTATAGGTAAAATCTTTGGGGGGGAAACTTTGATTAGGGCAAGAAACTTTCATGGGGGGAACCCTCTTGGGGGGGGGGAAATCCCATGGGGGGAAACTAGGTGTCAGCCGAAAAAGCTTTATTATGGAAAAGGAGGTAATTTCATATCAATCGGAACCTAGTCATCCAAGAATTAGTGGAGAATAATCTTTGGCCACCTTTCATGGCCTAGTTGATAGCTGCCCCATAACCTCAATCTTATCGGGCAATTGTTGGTGAGATTGAAAGAAAATAATATGGAAAGAAAACATTAAGAAAATATTAAGAAACGAAAACTAAGAAAATATTAAGAAACTAAAACTCTAAGAAACCGTATTTACTCTTCCAATGAATATGCTTACCTTAAATTAGGCTTAGGTATTAGGTATTAATTAGGTAAAACTCATCAAAATCGAAAAAATATCACTTTTTGGCCTGGCTGATAACTGCCCAACAGCCCTACCCCTGTCGGGCAAATGTCGGTGATATTGGGTATCAAATGAATAGAACCTGATTTATCGGTGATAAAAGTTGTCAAAGTCTTAATCGACATGTCGGTGACATGTCGAGCATAAATGAATTGAAATTTGGCAATATCACCGACAACTGCCCATTTTATGAATACCCCCGAATATGTCAGCGATATTGCCTGACTCATATGAATGGCACTATTAAATGAATAGCAGCCAGCTGATGACAACTTTGGAGCAAACTTTCGGCAAGACTAGCTGCAATTGAATAATGTTTTAGATTTTCAGCGCTCTTTTCGCCTATCTTGAGCTAAGGTATTTTATTTGTCTGTTTGTTTGTTTATCAGCAAGAACAAAAAGTCTTCTAAACGAAAAGTTTTAAATTTCTTGCAAATAAAATTCCCGATAAAATAGGTGGAGACTCTGCTTCGGCTAATTGTACCCATGTTCAGTTTATATCCTTCCTGCAGGCTGCAGCGGGGTATATGATGCAACAGGCGATTCGGGACATCTACTACATACCCTAGTCCACAATGTCCCTGTCCATTCTTCCCCCATTATCTTTAGGCCATGCGAATGATAAACTAATGAATTTCAGACACATGCACAAAGTATCTCAGGCGATAGTGGATGGACTTCTACCAAGAGTTCTTGGTTGGGGGAATCAGGCAGCAGTCCAGCGAAATATTGCTTCTTGGGAGCAAAATCAGAATGGAAATGAATGATGTAAGGCTTGAAACTAAGCAAAAAGCAATGGACATGACTAAAAAGCACCAAGGCTAAAGATGGTTAAAAGATTTGGGAGCTTTTGGGCTGTTTCTGTTTGATGTCTAATGGTGTCCAACACCCCTGGCGGTCAGACATGGCCATAAGGAGGAATGTCTAACTGTGTCGCATGTCTGACGCCATGTCTAACGTTTTGGATCACTAGGCATGGGGCTAGACAACCGTCAGACACCATCAGACATCCATCAGACACTGTTAGACACTGTGTCTAACGTTTTGGATCAACAGACATTGGACAATATTAGACACTGTCTACGTCAGACATGATTAGACAATGTCTGACAACTTGTCCAACGTTTTGGATCAATGGACATTGGCCAATGTCTGACGGTGTCTGACACTCCTATGTTTTGTACATGTCTGATGTCTGATGTCTGACGTTTTGGATCCGGCCCCAGGTCAACCGTAAATGAAGAGTGAGAAATGGCGATGGTTGCAGTGTCAGAGCTATGAGCTGCGCTGCGGGTCTGGGCGGTGCATACCGGGAGAGTGGCGCTGCGACGGGGAGGCGGACTGCCCCGACCACTCCGACGAATTCAACTGCCGTACTCCACACCTTCCCTCTGCCCTCTTCCCTGAATGTCTTATTGAGAACAGTGAACCCTTAGAACCTTAAGAACCTTAGTGTGAACTCTAAGAAGCCTTTGTTTTGCCACCTTATTGAGAACCCTTCTATTTAACATACTGCTGCTTGGGTTGATGGCATGCTTAAATCGCGTTTCCATCTCTCCTCGATTGCCCCAAGTCTGCTGCTTCAGGCGCAAGCGGAATTTTGCATTTTGAAGCAGTACATCGGGCGCTACAGGACTTTTAGTGAAAAAAGTTGAAAAAGAACCTTATTGGTGTTCACAGTAGGGTGATATTATTAGGAACTTTAATGAAATTTTTGCGCTTTGGGTTCTCATTAGGTTGAATTAAGTGGGAACCCTATAAGATTCCTATAACATTTGTAGTAAGTGCTCCCATTAATATGCACCAATTGAGAACATTGGACAAAAATTTTTACTTACTGTTCCCAATAAAATCACCTAATGTGAACACTATATAGTGTTCTTTTTGGACTAAATTCACTGAAACTTCTGTAGCACATTCATTACTGGATGAAAATTGAAATTTCCAACTGCCCTGGATGCAGGAGACTTGGTGCTATCGATGTCAGGTTGAAACTCCGTTCTAGCATAATGTCAACCCGAGCAGGAGTATGTTGAGTAGAAGGGTTCTCAATAAGGTGCAAAAATGAAGGGTGCTTAAGGTTCCAACTAGAGTTCTTAGTGCTCTAAAGGTTCACTGTTCTCAATAAGACATACAGCCTGCCCTCTTGTACGCATACAATTCGTGTCTCTTGCAGAGACCACTTGCAACCAGGACCAGTTCCACTGTCCAGAAGGCTACTGCATCCCTTCTGCTTGGCGCTGCAACGGCATTCCAGACTGCTCGGTGGGTTTTTACCTGGTTTTCGCTTATTCCGACCCGCACTCATTTCGGAGTGTTCCAGCTTTGCTTAGGATCGATTTAGCACAAAGTTTGTTGAAACGGAGAAAAATGAAATCCCATTGCAGAGTGGAGCGGACGAGGCAGGCTGTGAGGCAGAGTGCGAGCATTTCTGCGACGGAGGCTGTCTACCGTCTGGCCAGCTCTGCGACGGCAATATTGACTGCGCCGACGCCAGCGACGAAGCCGCCTGTTTTCGTCAAGTTCACCCTCTTTCCCCTACTAACTCCAATCTTGCACCTCTCAGTCCCTGGATGGTCCAAATGTGAACTGTGACTAATATTGCAGAGCTCGCTCGGCCTGGCGCAGGCAAGGCTGTCAGGCCCCGACTGGCTCCCCGTCTGCGCCGACGGTTGGCGCACTGTGGACAGCAATCGCTTCTGTGCCAAGCTTGGCCTGGGGTGAGCCTCTTTCCTTCGGCTTCCTCCATCTCCTAGGCTCCAGCAAGGATTCCAATCAATTTGTAGAGCCGTGGAGTCCTTCGCCGTGAGCGGACGCGGGAAGGCGGATCGCTGGGCCTTGGCCAGTCCTAGCAGCCAGCTAGCCATCGGAGAAGCCTGCTCCTCAGGACCGCTGTCACTGCGCTGCTCTGAACCCAGCTGTGGCCGTTGGCAAAGTCCAAGGCGGCGCTTCAAACGACTCATCGGGGGTGAGAGCTCGAGGGCGGGTTGAGGAGGCCTAAAGAGATTGAGGGATATACAGGGCATGTGTCGGGTGGGAATCAGTGGCCGAGCACAGTGCTGCTGCTGCACACTGGCAAGGCGGCTGCTTGCACTGCTTCGCTTCTGCACCCTCGATGGCTGCTCACCAGTGCTCTCTGCGTCGCCAGAACGTTTCCTTTCCCTTCTAGATCGAGATCAAGAGGAAGTAGCGGAGGAGAAATCAATCAAAAAACAATTTTCATAGAAATAGGTAAAAAACACAGACCTGGCAACTCTTGGAGCAGCAGAAACTTTGCAAATCAAAATGAGCCAAATGTTGCAGTGACTGGAGCACATCAGGCTGGACAGCTTTGCTGGGCTCCGCGGCTCCGGATTTTTCTCGACCAGACTTCGTCACCATTCGTCAACCGCTTCGTTTCCTCAAACACCCCAACTACAAATTCAAGTCACCTCTCCTATTTCTGCTCAAAGTTGATCGAGAATAGGAACGAAAGCATTGCTTAGAATCCATCTGGCGGACTGGGACCTGTTGCTGGTGGAGTTGGAGGAGGCGGTGGAGGAGAGCCAAGCCATAGCCACCATCTGCCTCCCTGATGAGGCGGAAAAGGAGGACAAGCAACAGCTCTGCATCACTGCTGGTTGGGGCTACACAACACCGGGCGGTTAGACTTCTATCCTTTCTCCCATTCATCATTTTCCTTTCCTTTCTCCTTCAAACTTGAGGCCCTGATGAGAGGCAGATGTGGGAGCAAGAAAAGATGGCTGCAGGCTACTACCTGAACAAGCAACTGCGGCACCTGGAGATGGAGGCGGTGAGTCTGGGCCGCTGCAACTCCAGCGATCACTTCTCCGGCCTCCTCAGCCCTCGTCAGCTCTGCGCCCAAAGCCCAGGTCTGGAACGCCAGGAGCCCTGCTTCCACGATCGAGGTACTCCTTCTCCTTGCTTCTCTGCCCTCTCCACCATTCAAACGGATGATGAATGGTAGGTGGACCTTTGATGTGCCTGAGTAGCCATTCTGGGCGCTGGCACCTGGCAGGAGTACTCACTGGACAGGCCTGTGCTTCTCAGCGGAGGCATCCCGCCGTCTACACCAGGCTCCAGGGGATGCAAGGATGGATTAGATCCCTCATAGGCTCTCTCTGACTGGGTCTCTTCGGATTTGTGGGCTAGTTTTGGTTTTTGGCTTTTGATGCGAGTTTCACGCCCCCTAAAGTGATGGCTTGGTTTCGAAGAGGCCCGATTGTGATGTTGATTGTTTGTTTACGAGAACGGTTTCCGATCTATGTCAAACTGATCCGCTTTGTTGTCCAATTTCATTTTTGTTGATGATGAGATGACTGTTTTCCAATTGAAGTTTTGAACTATGCTCAAATGATTGAACTTTGTTCAACTATGCTATAAATCAAGCTTTTTTCTTATTGCCTGGCTAAAGCTAAACCGCATAGTTTTGCGCTTGAACCACTTTACGCTTTCTACAGCAAAGGAAACGAATATTTTAGTGGTCTTCCTGAGATATCTGAAAATGTTTAGTCTCTCCCACTTCCTACTTTTGATCATAGCTAGTTCCATGATTGCCTATTCGGATAACGTTGGCCCCTGTCGGAAACATTGCATGTTAAGCTTCAGTTGAACACAGAAATGAATGCAAGTCTATTTCTTGATTGAACTGCTCAAAACGGAAGCCCTGATCCATGATTCTGAACCAATTCATTCATTGTATTGTAGTGCACCGAAGGTCTGCCGCTGGATATATGTTCCCCGCTGTAGAGGCTGCCGCACAAGACGAGTCTTTTTATGTCGAGATCGACCAAAAGTTAACGGCAATGTTCGTATCGTCAACAAAGCTTCGTATCCTCCTGATGAGTGATCAGCTCCCGCGCATCTTATCGAAAAGTGGACAAGCAAGCTGGCCATTAAAGTTTGCTCGAGAAAAATGTTCATAAATGACTGCTATTGTTCTTTGTTCTTCTCAGCACATTTCTCTAATTCGAATTTCTCAGAATTGGGGTCGCCCAAAAACTTTGACCACCTTTTTATAATTTTTTTAGAAACTAGACATTTTAATGACTTTTGGTGAACTATGAGCGTTCAAAACTCGAAACTCAAAGGATTTCTAAACAGATTATTTGATAATGATTATTTGACCACCATACAATTCGTCTTTACAAGTAAAATTAGATTTATATCTGGTACCATCGGCAGGCCAAATGTGAGTCTCTTTTCTCCAAAATTTGCAATTGCCTCAAGTGAAAAGTCAAGGGAATACTTTTTCTATTAGTGGAATCTGCTGCTTGGACAGTTGCATTTTGTTTTGGGCGCGCAGTTCAGTGTCTCTTTCCATGCGCGCCCAAAAACAAAATGCAGATGATGCAGAAGATTATACTTGTAGAAATTGTATTTTCTTGACTTCTTACTCGAGGCAATTGCAAATTTTGGAGAAAAGAGATTCATATTTGGCCTGCCGATGGTACCAGATTTTTCTTCCGCTTTAAAGGCACAGTGCCAAAAAATGCAGTGTCTCGAAATTCTGTTTTCTAGCGCTGATTGGAATGATGGTTGTTGAACTAAGGGGCAAGGATAATTGTCTTACCCCAATTGCCCCCTGAAACTTATCTACACAACTTCGAAATTGCTAATTTTATTCGTCAGAGATAAGAATCTAACCAATCAAATAAGAAAAGTATTTGATTGTTGTAAAGAAAAATGAGTGAAAGATCGTATAACTGGGTAAGAATGGGTCAGGTGTCAAAAGGAGTCTGGCTCATTATACAGTTGTAAAGCTGGCTGGAATCCGGGGTAGAGACCAATGTGAACATGAAAAATTCGTGGGAATGTTTCCCAAGGAGTAACAAGAGCAAAACACAATTTTCACCATACGCAGGCAATTCATTTGACTAAACTTAAGCTCTTTTATTGATCAAACCTTTCAAGTAGACCAGGCTATAAAAGTAATTGCATCGAAACATCGACCTTCTGAGTAGGTCAGAATGTAGGAAGCCAGCACTTTTTGGGTTGCGCGCTTTTTTGCGCTGCAATTTTCTCAAGTTTTAAGGCGCCAAAATTTCAATCTCCACATATCTCACCTATTTTAGCTTAGCAAGCTTTAGCACAGCATTCCTCGATTTTTGGTGAATTTTTTTCTTACCCAATTTTGCAATGCCTATGTTTTAACGTGTGAATTTTCTGATTTTTTTTTCTCAAAAAGTTTGGTCAAAACTGCAGAAACTAAATATGCTTGCCTCACTAACTTTATGCCCTGTACCTACAAAAAAAATATGAGCTCGATTGAAGGTGGTGCATTTTTTGGCATTGTGCCTTTAATATAGTATTAAAAATATATAACAAATTTTATTTAGATAAGATTTTATTGGATAAAAAATTAAAAATAAATAAAAATAGACTCATTTAAAGACAGGGCTAAAATGCTACAGCATGAGAAGTTTATGAATTTTCAAGCATCAAAAAGAACTAGACATGGAGTAACAAAATCGTAATAATTTTGATTGAAATTATAAACAGTTTTGAGTAAAAATTTTAACAGATTTATCTACAAAATCCACTGATCATTCATAAGCAGGCGGCTGGCTCCGCTGACGCTCCGCTCGCGCCAGCCCAATTTTCAACTTTAAATATTTTCATGGTCTAAGTCACGTCCAACGCGTCAAGCATGCTCAGTCACTTTGGATTCAGCTCTGTTGCATTTCCCATTATCATCTTATTCCCAAGCCATATAATGGGACGTACAAAGGTGAAAGCAGCAATTCGTCAGCCTGTATCCCTGCATCAAAGAGAAGGTGAAGCAACGTTTCAGTCAGGGGTAACCATTTATCACCTTGCTGAGGGTGATTACGAGTCCAAGGGGACAGGACAGGAGACAGGCGTCCTATAGCACTGCTGTCCCCTGTCATTAGCAACATGAGAATCGTGCTCTGATGTTGCCAGGGCCCAGAGTTATGCCTGGCCGAGAGTGAGTCTCAGTCACCGTAGGCGGGAGAGAGTAGAACAGGCGGGAAGGTGGATGTTGCCCTTCCCTCTGGCCATCCTGCTCCTTGGAATGGGTTGACGGACTGGTTGAGGCTGGCTTGTGTGTAGCTGGGAGAGAGGTGCAGGTGAGGCCTTTGGGGAGATGCAGTGGAATGGCGGTGAGGTGGCGGAGTTGGGCGCATTCGAAGGGCCGCTGCTTTGGGATGCTGCGGTGACGAACTTTGCAGCCTGCGTCATGCTTGCCTTGAGCCGCGTCTTAGCTCCGTCCGCTCTCTGCCCGCCTGTAGAGAAGATCTGAGGCTGTTTGTAAGGGGGCTTTCTCGCTGGCTTTCGAGAAAAGCAGCCGTCGATGTCTTCTCTCTGCCGCCTGCAACCTGCACCTCAGCCCCGGCCGCAATCAGCCTCAGCTCCCCTTCCTTTTCTACCAACCCTCCACACAGGGTCCCTTCCATCTCTCTTGTCGAGAAGAGCAGCCGTCGATGTCTTCTCTCTGCCGCCTGCAACCTGCACCTCAGTCCCGGCCGCAATCAGCCTGAGCTCCCCTTCCTTCTCTACCAACCCTCCACCCAGGGTCCCTTCCATCTCTCTTTCTGACACCTACATTCCCAGCTCCACAGATGTCCTCAAGCACTGCGTGATGGCAGTAATGCAGACTCCGGCGGGTCTAGGCGATGCGGCGGTGCTGGAGACCAGCAGTGCCAGAGATCGTCGCAGTTGTCTGGCCCAATTCCAGGCCCCAACCCCCTCAATTCACACTTCCTCTGTAAAATGTTCATTTAGGAGCGTGACGAAAGCGTTGCCTTCAACTACCAGAGCAGGGCATGCCTCTTACTGGGCCTCCGGAAACCTGTCCACAATGTCCGGAGCAGCAGCTGGCTTTTCTCGGTTGCCCTGGTGCCCTGCTCCGCCTATGGACAGACAGGGTGCAGGTGGTGGGGCAGCCTTGCAGCGCCAGCTGCTACACCTGCGCCGACCACTACGCGGATGGGGCTCGAGAATCCGACGCAGTCTACACCCTGTGCGCCTACGACGGGCAGCAGGTGCACAGTCTGCGCGCCATTTGCCACTTCACCAGCAGGGGCTTCTCAAGCGTGTACGCGCAAAGGTTCCCACGCCTCCAATCAACGCCTGCACCCTCCAGAGCCCTCCCAGCTTAGGTGTGCCGGCGTTATACGCTCCGTTGGTTCATCTGACTTACTCAAACAGCCCCGTCGCCCGGGCCCAGGCTTACAGTATCCCACTGACGCTCAGGACACTCCCCACGACAAAGTCGGAGGTTACAACAACTTGGGCTGATCACCAATTCACCAATCACCACATCACCATGCCTTAGAACCAGAAACCGCTGTACACCCTAAAATACACGAAAGGCCTGAGATCCATTCTCTCACTTTCAAGCCCAATTTCCTACTCCTATGATGCTCTATTTACAGAATAGAATAGGAGGGGTCCTGGGGCTGAGAGAAACAAAAAATCGCAACTGTCTATATACAGGAAAACCGAAAGTTAAAAGGCATGTGATTGGGAAGGGTGGGGAGCTGTCGTGTGCCGCGTCTGGCTTCCTTCTGGTGACAGCAACAGCTGGAGTCCATGGCGCATCCATCGCCGCCCAGTTTCTCCTCTACGCTGCTCTGCCCATGCTCCAGGTGTACGTAGTCACACCTCGCAGTGCCTCGTCTCTCCTCCCTCCCCCCTGCACTCAGAGAGGGGCAGGGCAGGGCTTGCGCTAGGGTAGATATTGAGGGAGACCAAAGGGGGGTGGGCATAGCACTCGCAGCCAGAGGCCCATGACATAGGCGGGTGTCTAGACAGCCAGGCGGATGAAGTCTCCCACTTCCCGCTTTCCGCCGCTGCAACTCACACCCCGCCAGCCCCTTCTCCCAACTCTTGAGCATAAACCACAGGAGAGTGGGCATAACACACAAGCCAGAGGCCCACTTTGCACTTGTCGATTCCAGGGGAGCAGGTTGCGACATCCCTCTAGATGCCCTGGAACTCCCTGCTCCAGAGTGATGTAAGTTGCTGAGGCCTTGTTGACTGCTACTCATCTTGGGCTGCCTCCTGCAGCAGAGCACCCAACCACACACACATGCCTGGTTTCCCGGGGGCAGAAAGGCTTCACCACAAAGGATGGGGGCTTACTTCCACTCTTCAGCCCCTCCCCATGGCCTCCGAAGACACTTCCCGGCAGCAACCTTCCACAGCGCCCGTCCTACACACTCTTCCAACCCCATACGTGCTTGCGCACACTGGTTACAGGCTTCATCTATCCGCTCCGTTGGTTCATCTGACTTACTCAAACAGCCCCGGGCCCAGGCTTACAGTATCCCACTGACGCTCAGGACAGGCGCTGAGGACTCCTTTGCGAGAGGCTGGGCGGAGTATGTGGGGGGCTTCGGTGGAATGCAGGCTGGGCATAGCTTCTGGCTGGGCCTGCAGAACCTCCACCTCCTCACCGCCCACTGCGGCCTCTCCAAGGCTTTCTTTGTGATGCAGGACTGCCAGGACAACTGGGCCACCGAGGACTACACCCAGTTCCAGGTGAGCGCTGCAGTGCCGAATCTCTCCTCCACAACCACTCCTCATCCTCCTATCCTCATATCCCCAATGGCTCTGAGGTGGGCCCCGCGAGCAGCAACTTCAGCCTGCGCGTCTCCGGACACAGGCGCGGCTCCAGCGATGGGCTGAGTCTGGGCGTGGCTGGACAGACGGCGGGCACGGACTGGCAGTCTCTCACCCTGGGATGCGGATCACGACGGCTCTGCCTTCAAGCACTGCGCAGCAGCAGCACAGTGGAGGGCTGCCCTTGCCCCTATTTTGCCTAGCAAGAGGAAGCATGGCTCCTGTGTACCAACAGCTGGTGGAGAGACAGCTGTGGAGAGGCCAACCCCAACGGACGATACCGCAACCATTGTGACAATGGTCTAGAAGGCCTCACCTGGCGAGGCAAAGGCTGGGCCCACTTTCACATCGGCCTCATATCACCGAAAAAGTGATTCACGAAATACCCTTTTTCCCCATTCCTTCCTTTCTGAAAACATGTAAACGTTTCTTTCGCAATATCATTGCGGCAGAAGGCAGACACCGAAAGTGTCGCAGCCAGACCGGAAAGCCTGAAAATCAGCCAAGCGAAGCAGAATAAATTAAGACTGGCCAGAAAGAAAGTGCGGGTCAAAAACGCAAGACATTGAATTTTCAATGCAATCTTTGCACGCTGTCTTGCTGTCTAGTCTTGCTGTCTTTTGGGTTCAAACTGTCATTTTCATAGAAGCATGCCTTGTCCGAAAAACCTTGCCTTTTCCGAAAAGCATGGCCTCTTTCCGAAAAAGCACGGTTGCCATTTCATGATTTTCCGAAAAAGCATGGCCCCTTTCCGAAAAGCATGCCGTGCTTTCCGGAAAAGCACACTTTCACAAAAGCATACAACACCGGCCTAAGGACCTTTTTCGACGAGATATTTGAGGTTGAAAAAGAAAACTCCCGTCATGCTGCTGTGTTGAAAAGACCTGAGTTTTCAGCAATATAAAGTTAGTTTTTCGGAAAGGAGTTTTCCGATGATGACGTAGAGTTTCAGAAATGTGCGGGCTAGTTTCTTGCAGATTTCTGGGGGCCGCTTTTTCCTTTTCATTTTGCTTGTTTCGCATGTACTATTTTGCCAATATGATTGGCAGCCTAGAGGAGAGTAATTAAAGCTGTGAGAGTCGCAAAGCTGAATGAATATTTACTCATCAATCGATCTATACTTGATGATTAAGTGGTTAGCCCCTATAGGGTCGGCGGGTGGTCCGCCGAGGGGATGGAGGGCGCGGGCGACGAGGGGGTGATGGTTGACGGGGACGAGGGGGTGATGGTTGACGGGGACGAGGGGGTGATGGTTGACGGGGACGAGGGGGTGATGGTTGACGTGGACGAGATGGTTGACGGGGAGGAGATGGAGGGCGAGGAAGAGGCCGTCCACCTTGGGAGCCGCCGGGTTGCTGAGGCTGCAGCTGCTGCTGCCACTCTGGATAGCCGCCGGCTGGCTTCGGCCCTGCTTTGCACTGCCCTAGGCCCCCCTGTTTGCACATGTGCGCATTGTGGCAGAACGGCAGATTCGGAGTCCTGCAATCTGTTTGATATCTACCTGAGATATCTTCGCATGCTCATGCTTACTTTATCGTTTTGCAAGTCTTACTAAGAATCTGTTTCTGACACTAAAGGAAAGGACATTTACACTATACTTGTTTTACAAAAGTATAGAAGTAAAATGTTAATTTGGTGAAGGCAGGCTTTAGGTTTGAATTATCTATGATTTCATGATCAGTAGCAATGATTCAGGCAACCTCTTGCATTCAGCGTGGGAGCAGCATGGCACGTAAATGATTTGCATTGACCGTCAAAGAAGAAGGCAACGAAGTAGAGCAGAAGCATCACTTGAGGCCAGAGGAGCGTTAGAAACTGAACGAATGCTCAAAAGTTTTTCAAAACTCAAGCATAAGTATTGGTGAGCTTAATAGAGAAGAAATTTGCGCCAAACGCTAATAGAAACCGTCTAGACGAATGGCAATGGTGTGCAAACTGAGACATTGTTTTCGCTGCTCTTCTAATGGTAATAATTTTCTTTTACCCCCATTTTGACGAACACTTTGGCTAACACAATTTTTTAAAATTTTTATTCTTAGGATTGATAATCAACTGCTAATGTAGTGTCCTGTTCCAAAAAGTTAATCAATGTTGAGTTCACCATGCTCAACATTTATGAGGCATTATTAGTCGCCTTCTGAATGTACTTTATTCGTGCAAAAAAGTTTGCCTAAGATATTCCAGCGGAGGAGCCCTCGCACATGCACCGAACTGCATTAAACTCAGTAGAAGAAGCGGGAGTAGATCTGGCGGTGCAATCAGAAAGGCAAGTGGGGGTAGGGGAAAAAGCTAGTCCGGGATGGGCTCGAAAAGCGGGTCTGGGGCAGGGACGTGAATGATGAGGAGGACTAGGAAGGCGAGGCTGGAGACGAAAGCACCCACAGCCAGACTCAGCCAGAGACAGGCTCTCACTTTTGGCTTCTTTAAACCGCATTTCTCCTTCTGCTCAGCCAGTCAGTTGCGGTTAAGGGGGTAGAACCCGGACAAGTGGGCGCTGAATGGGTGCTTTGGGCGGGAGGCGTTTGCGGCTCTTGCTGTCCAGCGTACGCAGAGCAACGTCGTAGGCATCGTCCTCTTCGTCCTGCTGGTGCTTCTGCAGATGCGACCGAGGGGTTTTTATGTGGATGAAGATTAGAGCTTAACAGTTGGCGAGAAAGTGAAGAATATTTTGATGGCGTGATAGGGGAAATGAGAGAATCGAATAAAATACGATACATCCTTAGATTCTAGGTAAACGATAGGGTCATCTAAGTCTAACTCTAAAACAATCGGGTAGTTAGTACGGGCGAAGTTTGAGCATTCTATGACACCAGGCACACTTAATCTGAACTATATGGAAAAGGGCTTCATCCATTCCTGTTTTTGTGTCATCTCAGGCGTCCCATTAGAGGAAGTGGGTACCTCATAATAGAATAGGTGTATTTCGAGGCCGAGCCAAATGAGGCAGTAAAGGACGAGGAAGGAGATATAGATCCCTGTCGGTCCATCCACTCTGATCCCTCCTCTCTTCCGGTCAGCTTTTCGAAGCTCGTCGCGAAGTAGATTGTCACAGCTTTCGTTGCAGTACACCTTGCTTTTCTTTCAGCTCTCCATCAAATTGTGGCATAATCCATTTTGACAACTATCCCTGTGTCCATAAAATATGCCTAACATTTTTGAAGCTGCAAATCCGATTTCCTGTCAAATCATAGCCGCAAGAGCAGGGGCTAAAAGAACCAGCAATAAAGCCGGGCCCAGCGCCCAGGCCACGGTGGAGCCGAGTTGTGAGTGGGCCCCTTGCGGGTGTTGGGCGGGGGACGAAAGGCGGCGATCACTGGCTGAGCGAACACTTCAAAGGGAAGGGCTAAAAGAACCAGCAAGGAAGCCGGCCCCAGCGCCCAGGCCACGGTGAAGCCAAGTGTAGGTGGGCCTCTTGCGGGTGTTGGGCGGGGGACGAAAGGCGGCGATCACTGGCTGAGCGAACACTTCAAAGGAAGGGCTAAAAGAACCAGCAAATAAGCCGGCCCCAGCGCCCAGGCCACGGTGGAGCCAGTTGTAGGTGGGCCTCTTGCGGGTGTTGGGCGGGGGACGAAGAGCGGCGATCACTGGCTGAGCGAACACTTCAAAGGAAGGGCTAAAAGCAACCAGCAAAAGCCGGCCCCAGCGCCCAGGCCACGCGCTACCAGTAGGGGGCCTTGCGGGTGTTGGGCGGGGGCGAAAGAGCGGCGATCACTGGCTGAGCTAACACTTCTGCAAAGGAAGGGCCAAAAACAAAAAGCCACACACAAGCCCCCAACAAAGCCAACCAAAAAAAACCCAGCGCCCAGGCCACGGTGGAGCCAGTTGTAGAGGTGGCCTCTTGCGGCGTTGGGCGGGGGACGAAAGGCGGCGATCACTGGCTGAGCGAACACTTCAAAGGAAGGGCTAAAAGAACCAGCAAATAAGCCGGCCCCAGCGCCCAGGCCACGGTGGAGCCAGTTGTAGGTGGGCCTCTTGCGGGTGTTGGGCGGGGGACGAAAGGCGGCGATCACTGGCTGTGCGAACACTTCAATGGAAGTGCGAAATGAAACAGCAAATAAGCCGCAAAAAGCCCCAGGGCCCAGGCCACGGTGGAGCCAGTTGTAGGTGGGCCTCTTGCGGGTGTTGGGCGGGGGACGAAAGGCGGCGATCACTGGCTGAGCGAACACTTCAAAGGAAGGGCTAAAAGAACCAGCAAATAAGCCGGCCCCAGCGCCCAGGCCACGGTGGAGCCAGTTGTAGGTGGGCCTCTTGCGGGTGTTGGGCGGGGGACGAAAGGCGGCGATCACTGGCTGAGCGAACACTTCAAAGGAAGGGCTAAAAGAACCAGCAATAACAAGCGGCCCCCAGGGCCCAGGCCACGGTGGAGCCAGTTGTAGGTGGGCCTCTTGCGGGTGTTGGGCGGGGATGAAAGGCGGCCACCACTGGCTGAGCGAACACTTCAAAGGAAGGGCTAAAAGAACCAGACCCCCCCAAAGAAGCCGGCCCCAGCGCCCAGGCCACGGTGGAGCCAGTTGTAGGTGGGCCTCTTGCGGGTGTTGGGCGGGGGACGAAAGGCGGCGATCACTGGCTGAGCGAACACTTCAAAGGAAGGGCTAAAAGAACCAGCAAAGAAGCTGGCCCCAGCGCCCAGGCCACGGTGGAGCCAGTTGTAGGTGGGCCTCTTGCGGGTGTTGGGCGGGGGACGAAGGGCGGCGATCACTGGCTGAGCGAACTCTTCAAAGGAAGGGCTAAAAGAACCAGCAAATAAGCCGGCCCCAGCGCCCAGGCCACGGTGGAGCCAGTTGTAGGTCGGCCCTCTTGCTGGTGTTGGGCGGGGGACGAAAGGCGGCGATCACTGGCTGAGCGAACACTTCAAAGGAAGGGCTAAAAGAACCAGCAAATAAGCCGGCCCCAGCGCCCAGGCCACGGTGGAGCCAGTTGTAGGGGGGCCTCTTGGGGGTGTTGGGCGGGGGACGAAAGGCGGCGATCACTGGCTGAGCGAACACTTCAAAGGAAGGGCTAAAAGAACCAGCAAATAAGCCGGCCCCAGCGCCCAGGCCACGGTGGAGCCAGTTGTAGGTGGGCCTCTTGCGGGTGTTGGGCGGGGGACGAAAGGCGGCGATCACTGGCTGAGCGAACACTTCAAAGGAAGGGCTAAAAGAACCAGCAAATAAGCCCCCCCCACACCGCAAAAGCCGACACGGCCCCAGCGCCCAGGCCACGGTGGAGCCAGTTGTAGGTGGGCCTCTTGCGGGTGTTGGGCGGGGGACGAAAGGCGGCGATCACTGGCTGAGCGAACACTTCAAAGGACAGGAAAAAAGAACCAGCAAATAAACCGTCCCAAGCGCCCAGGCCACGTTGGAGCCAGTTGTAGGTGGGCCTCTTGCGGGTGTTGGGCGGGGGACGAAAGGCGGCGATCACTGGCTGAGCGAACACTTCAAAGGAAGGGCTAAAAGAACCAGCAAAGAAGCCTGCCCCAGCGCCCAGGGCCACGGTGGAGCCAGTTGTAGGTGGGCCTCTTGCGGGTGTTGGCGGGGGACGAAAGGCGGCGATCACTGGCTGAGCGACCACTTCAAAGGATGGGCTAACAGAACCAGCACATAAGCCGGCCCCAAAAACAAAAAAAACCCAAAGAAGAAAAAACCCAGCGCCCAGGCCACGGTGGAGCCAGTTGTAGGTGGGCCTCTTGCGGGTGTTGGGCGGGGAACAAAGGCGGCGATCACTGGCTGAGCGAACACTTCAACGGAAGGGCTAAAAGATCCAGCAAATAAGCCGGCCCCAGCGCCCAGGCCACGGTGGAGCCAGTTGTAGGTGGGCCTCTTGCGGGTGTTGGGCGGGGGACGAAAGGCGGCGATCACTGGCTGAGCGAACACTTCAAAGGAAGGGCTAAAAGAACCAGCAAATAAGCCGGCCCCAGCGCCCAGGCCACGGTGGAGCCAGTTGTAGGTGGGCCTCTTGCGGGTGTTGGGCGGGGGACGAAAGGCGGCGATCTCGGGCGGAGCGAACACTTCAAAGGAAGGGCTAAAAGAACCAGCAAATAAGCCGGCCCCAGCGCCCAGGCCACGGTGGAGCCAGTTGTAGGTGGGCCTCTTGCGGGTGTTGGGCGGGGGACGAAAGGCGGCGATCACTGGCTGAGCGAACACTTCAAAGGAAGGGCTAAAAGAACCAGCAAATAAGCCGGCCCCAGCGCCCAGCCCCTGCCACGGTGGAGCCAGTTGTAGGTGGGCCTCTTGCGGTGTTGGGGCGGGGATGAAAGGCGGCGATCACTGGCTGAGCGAACACTTCAAAGGAAGGGCTAAGAACCAGCAATAAGCCGGCCCCAGCGCCCAGGCCACGGTGGAGCCAGTTGTAGGTGGGCCTCTTGCGGGTGTTGGGCGGGGGACGAAAGGCGGCGATCACTGGCTGAGCGAACACTTCAAAGGAAGGGCTAAAAGAACCAGCAGAAGCCGGCCCCAGCGCCCAGGCCACGGTGGAGCCAGTTGTAGGTGGGCCTCTTGCGGGTGTTGGGCGGGGGACGAAAGGCGGCGATCACTGGCTGAGCGAACACTTCAAAGGAAGGGCTAAAAGAACCAGCAAATAAGCCGGCCCCAGCGCCCAGGCCACGGTGGAGCCAGTTGTAGGTGGGCCTCTTTCTGGTGTTGGGCGGGGGACTAAAGGCGGCGATCACTGGCTGAGCGAACACTTCAAAGGAAGGGCTAAAAGAACCAGCAAATAAGCCGGCCCCAGCGCCCAGGCCACGGTGCACCCACTTGACGCTGGGACTCTTGCGGGTGTTGGGCGGGGGACGAAAGGCGGCGATCAGGACTGGGCGAGCGAACACTTCAAAGGAAGGGCTAAAAGAACCAGCAAATAAGCCGCCCCCAGCGCCCAGGCCACGGTGGAGCCAGTTGTAGGGGGGCCTCTTGCGGGTGTTGGGCGGGGGACGTAAAGGCGGCGATCACTGGCTGAGCGAACACTTCAAAGGAAGGGCTAAAAGAACGGGCAGCAAATAAGCCGGCCCCAGCGCCCAGGCCACGGTGAGGCCAGTTGTAGGGGGGCCTCTTGCGGGTGTTGGGCGGGGAACTTAAAGGCGGCGATCACTGGCTGAGCGAACACTTCAAAGGAAGGGCTAAAAGAACCAGCAAATAAGCCGGCCCCAGCGCCCAGGCCACGGTGGAGCCAGTTGTAGGTGGGCCTCTTGCGGGTGTTGGGCGGGGGACGAAAGGCGGCGATCACTGGCTGAGCGAACACTTCAAAGGAAGGGCTAAAAGAACCAGCAAATAAGCCGGCCCCAGCGCCCAGGCCATTTTTTGAATTATTCATTTTTTAATTGATTTATTTTCAAAACCTATATTGCTATTTCAAAAATGCGAAAAGGCTTAATTGGTTTGGTAATAAATACTTGGTTTCAAATGACTTATGTTAAATTTGGCATGAAGAAGCCTTCTGGTTAGTATCTTGAGGCGTGGCCGCGCATCTCTTTCCTCAGTATTTTCTGGACCAGTATGC
>JASANA010005014.1:0-48267 GCA_030248095.1 Ptycholaimellus sp. GST1_10
AGACACTGAACTGCACGCCAAAAACAAAATGCAACTGTCCAAGCAGCAGATTCCACTAGTAGTAGATGTATTTCATTGACTTTTTGCTCGAGGCACTTACAAAATTTGGAGAACAGAGACCACAGTTGGCTTGCCGATGGTACCAGTTATTGTCATATTGGGCTGGCGCGTTAGCGAAGTGTCAGCGCCCAGCCCCTCTTTTCGACCTAGGTGTACGTTTTTGGGGTTATTGCTAGATCTCAATTTTGATAAGGCTGCCATTCGTCACAGAAAACTCCATTTGTTTTGATTTTTTTTGCATTGGAAAGAGAAACATCGAATTGACTATAGTTTATCTTTTGACTTTTGCATAAAACGATTTATTTTCCCATAAAAAATGCAAAAAACCATTTGTCCGAACTCCTTCTCCTTCTTCTCCTCCGCATCTATTCAATGGACGATAGTAGGTATTCATTTCTTCCCCCACCCCCCTTCCACAGGTCCCTGCGCCTCATGTATTGTTTATTAATCTTAGCTCTTCAGTTACACTATGAAGTCATATGGACCAGTGGTGTAGTGGTGAAAGCGATTGTCATGCTAAAAAAAACTGGCAGGTTCAAATCCTTCTCAGGCATCAATTTTTCTTTTTGTGTATTTAAAGTTGAGAAAACAACTGGTACCATCGGCAGACAAAAAGCAAAGCTTTTTTCTCACAAAAATCGATTACCTTGAGTATATGTCAAGAAAAATTCTCAAAAATATTTTAGTTAGTCACTAAATTTGCATTGTATTTTTTTTGTTTTTGAAACGTTTTGATATATTTTTCTATACAAGTTTATTTTTCCTTACAATTTTTTATTCATCTAATAAAAAAATTAACAAATAAATATATAACCAAAAATTTAAAAATTTCTATTCACATGTTTTATACTATATTAAAAGTGGAAGAAATATCTGGTACCATTGGCAAGCCAAAAGTGGGTCACTTTTCTCTAAATTTTGTAATTGCCTCGAGCAAAAAGTCAGGGAAATACATCTACTACTAGTGGAATCTGCTGCGTCATTTGCATTTTGTTTTTGGCGCGCATGGAAAGAGACACTGAACTGCGCGCCAAAAACTAAATGCAACTGTCCAAGCAGATTCCACTAGTAGTAGATGTATTTCCCTGACTTTTTGCTCGATGCAATTACAAAATTTAGAGAAAAGAGACCCACTTTTGGCTTGCCAATGGTACCGGATATTCTAGTATTAGTCACATAGAGTATATGCTTAAGAGGATGATTTTCATTTAACATGCAAAAGGAGTGTTTGGCTGAAAAAGTTGTAATGAGTGGATGGGCATGCCTTTGGGGGAAGTGTGTGAGCAGAGGAACGAAGTCTCGGAATCGGTTTTCGTTATCATGGTCTGCGTTGAGATATTCAGAGCTAAACTGCATCAGCAAGTAGAGCTTTTCTTGTAGATCTCGTGAACTGAGCCCATGAAGAGCTGATGGCTGATAGCAAGCTTTGGTCCTGAGGTTGCACCCCCGAATTATACTGATTTTCTGTTTTTGTTTTCTGATACTACTACAAAGCTCTAGTTGTAATTTTGTATTATTTTGAAATTGCACCATTTTGTAAAAAGTTGCTTATTGGGTGAAGATTGGGTATGAATGAAAGTTTAGGTATGCATAAAAAGTGAGTACCGATCAATGTAGGAGAGGTCGGCGAGCTCTTGACCAAGGTGAAGCTCCTGTCGTTTGGCCCATTTCCGACCCTGCTGGAGTTTCAAGCGGGCGGCCTTGGCTATGGCCTGACCCACCAGCTCACGCACCTCCTCCAATCCATCCAACCTCGCCTCTTTCCCACTAGCCCACTGGCACAGCCCTGTCAGTAGGCATACCCAGAGCCTGATGCTCTGCTGCTGCAGCCAGCTCTGGAAAGCGAGCATGGGATGCAGTGGGGCAAAGCTGGGCCACTCCTCCAAGCTCAGCCTGCCAAGAGTAGCCATGAGTGGGGGCGGGGAAGTAGGTTGGAAAGCTGAGCTGTGAGATCCAGTTGTAGCCCTTGACAACTTCCAGGTCGGCCAGCTCCGCGATGAGGTTGAGACCGAGCGCCAGCAGCAGCCGTCCACCCTCCCCATCCGTCGTCTGCACCCACTCCCATCCATCCATGGCCAGAAGTCTGGCTCTTGGGGACCAGTAGTCTGCTGCGGTTGCCGCCCGCCTCTTTGGCGTGGGCGTCGAGAAGGAGGATGACGCGAGTGCCGAGCTGCAGGGCGCCGTGGGTTTCCCGGAACAAGAGCGGGCTGTCGGCACAGCGGCTGTCATCTTGGTAGTAGTAGGGGTCGCTGCTGCGTCCCTCGTAGTACCCGTACTCCTCCTTCATCTGCAAACCCCGTCTCAGGAGGACCCCGCCTCCTCTTCCGCTCTGCCCTCACCGCCTTCATCCATGCATAGCGCCGGCAGTCCTCACGGCTCCAGAATGCCTCCATTTCTGAAAGCTCGTGCCGGTGGGGGTTGCAGCTTTGGTTTGAGGAGGAGATGCCTTGCTGCTGGATCTTGAGAGAAGGCGTGAAGAACATGAGTGGGTGGAGAGGGATGCAGATGGTGAGGTGAGGAAAAGGGGCCTCACTTTGGTAGATCATTTCAGAGGCATAGGTACTCGGCTTCTCGATATACTGCTCTGCCTGAGATTCTAGGGGTCTTTTAGCTGAACGTGCCATTTTGGGAAAAAAACCAGGGCTGAAACCTAGTTTCCCCCCCATCGGATTATCCCCCCCTAGCGGTTCCCCCCCCCCCCCACGAGAAAGTCCCCCCCCCCCTATTCAAAGTCCCCCCCCCAAGATTCTCAGTCTCACCTATACCACACACCCTGCGCTGATGCATCCCCTAGTTTCTGTCTTGGGGCAATTTGTGTCTTGGGGGGGGGGGGAACTAGTCGTCAAAACAAGGCAATTTGTGTCTTGGGGGGGGAACTAGTCGTCAAAATCCTTGGGGGGGGGGGGAACTAGTCCTCAATTTCGACGACTAGTTTTCCCCCCCAAGACTATTTTCACCTATTTTCGCAGGGTGTGCGTGGTAGGTAAAACTTGGGGGGGAAACTTTCATGGGGGGGGGGAACTTTGATGGGAGGGGGGGGGGGGGGGGGGGGGTCCCCCCCTTGGTTGGCCGGTACCCCTCCATGGGGGGGGGGGAACTTTGATTAGGGGGGAAACTAGGCGTCAGCCAAAACCAGATTCCAAATATCTCGAATGGAAGCTGCGAACCCGATGATTATGAGAACACACCTGCAACGACAAGTTACACTCAAAGGTACGCAAAAGAGTAATGAACCAGAAAATGTTTTCCAGGGCGAAGTTTTTCCGTTGCAAAAAATTGAAGCCATGCATAGGTGTGAGGTTAAGAAAATTGTCATTGATGTATGAGGGAAGTCTCCGCTTTCCAGGTTTTTCATCGCTCATTTTGAGATCAAAAGACCTTACTGCAGTCAAAAGTCCGATACAAAGAGCTTTATGTAATTAAAATGAATCATCATAACCTTGATGGTATTCCCATTAGTGAGATGCACCTAATTTTAGCCAGAAAGCATTTAATCGGATGGGACAGGCAATCATTTAGTACCATTCAGTACCTGTCATTTAATCAGTGCTCAGAGCCTATGGATGACCTAACTGATGGTTTTTGCGTTTCACTCTAATGAATTGCTGAGATGCGAGCATACTTTTATGGGTTTCAAATGGTAAGGGGGCTCCCACGTATATGTTTTGGGGGGCTGGGCGGAGGTGGTGGAGGGGGAGGAAGGGAATGGAAGGAAAAATGTCTGTCATGGACTGAATTACTAAAAGACGTCTAAAACTGCGAAAATAAACGATATAAAGTGCGTATTTGCTAAAGTAGTGGGACAAAACATTGTTTCGAATGGAAAATACGAAAATCTATGCCAAAAATGGTCATTTATTGCATAAAATTGTTTTATTTTGAGGGTCTGCCAGGTGAAAAATTTTGGTTTGACAGATATGGTACATCTGTTGCTCCCGCCCACCCTCTACCCCAAAGTTCCCCTTGTCGTGGGTATGCCTGGTTAAGTATGAGGATCCAGGTCTCATAGTCTAGTTAAGTGTTTCTTTGCATGCGCGCCCAAAAATATGCAGATGACACAGCTAATAGAAATTGCATTTCCTTGACTTTTTACTCGAGACAATTGCAAATTTGGAGAAAAGAAACCCACATTTGGGCTGCCGATGGTGCCAGATATTTCTTCCACTTTTAATATAAAATAATGTATAAATACAAATTTTATATTGTTGGTTATATATTTAGTTAAGACTTTATTAGATAAATAAATAATAAATAAACTTATTTTAATAAACTTTTTAATAAATACAAAAAGAAAAGTTTCGAAAATGAAATGTACAATGCAAATTTATTGGCAAACTAATTAATTTTTGAGAAATTTTCTTGGCTTATACTCAAGGCAATCGATTTTTGAGAGAAAAGAGTTTTACTTTTGACCTGCCGATGGAGACAGTTATATCTGGTACCATCGGCAAGCCTAAATTGAATCTCTTTTCTCCCAAAAATAGCTTACCCCAAGTTCAAAGTCAAAGAAATACCACTACTACTTGTGGAATCTGCTTCTAAGACAATTGTATTTTGTTTTAGCGCGCAGTTCAGTGGCTCTTTCCATTGCGCGCTAAACCAAAATGCAGGTAGGTGGCTCAGCAGATTCCACTAGTAGTAGTGGTATTTCTTTGACTTTGAACTCGGGGTAAGCTATTTTTGGGAGAAAAGAGATTCAATTTAGGCTTGCCGATGGTACCAGATATTCCTTCCACTTTTAATAAAATATAACAAAAGTGTGGTGGGGCATAATTTTTGGGAGAAAAAAATAAATTTGGCTTGCCGTTAGTACCAGATATTTCTTCCATTTTTGATATAGTGTAAAAAGTATATATTTAAAAGACCAAAAATTTGCCATAGGACCAAAATCCACCAAACCACTTGGATCTCTGGATAAGCTAAGTCAAGTTAGGGTTTAATAATTGTACATGCATAAAGCCCAGGGACCCGCGGAGGGTGGGGGAGTGGGGGAAGAAATGAATACCTACTATCGTCCATTGAATAGATGCGGAGAAGGAGAAGGAAAAGAAGAAGGAGTTCGGACAAATGGTTTTTGCATTTTTCATCCTAGGGCGCGACAGCGCCCTAGTTATGAATGGGTGATCGAGTTTTTGGGTGGTTGCATGTCACGGCCTTGAGCTCCTTCGATATTGGTTAAAACTATGGACATATGCATATCGATCGAAATCTCTCAGGGTGCTGCAGATGACCAAAATCGTCAAATTTTGATTTTGGCCCTTGAATTTTAGAAATCTTGAAAAAACCTCTAAAAATCGTTCAAAAACAGGACATTGCTAATTTTGAAGTGTTCTAATTTTAGAACAAAAGCGAAATTCAAAAATCGAAGAATTACGTGTTTTAGGAAATTTTCTGGCCAATCTGGTGATATATTTGGTGGCATAAGTTTTCTGGCAAAATTTCTCAATCAATTCACGTTTGTGAAAGAGATTTTGCTCGAATTTGTCATCTACCCATTTATCTAATGTTTCAGTGCACTTAAACTGCGCAGTTTTAAATGTTCCGCTGCCCTCGTTTTTTAATTGATGCTCAGGTTGTCATAGGATTGAAATCCATCTAAGCCTTCCATGTGCATATTCTCATAACAAGGGCGCGTTACAAAGAGAAATTTCCCAATCAATTAACTGTTATGAACAACATTAATTTAAATTTAATTCTTAAAGTCTTGTTCATGCGGCGAACGAACTCTTGGTCTTGTCCATGTGGTAAATAAAATATTTCCACATGAACAAGATCTTGACAAGACTGAAATGCTACAGCATGCAAAGCTTATGAATTTTCAATCATCAAAAAGATCAAGACTAGGTGTTACACAATCGTGGTTTATTTCGACTAGAATTGAGACCTATTTGGAGTGAAAATTTTGTCAGGCCCATTTCATCAGTATTGGTGCATCTAAAAACTCCACTGTTCATTCATAAGCAGGCGGCAATTTTGGCACAAAGAGGACAAAAACTAAAGAGAATGATACCAAGATTAAATAAAATAAAATATAACAATAGAGTTAAATGCCATATAGTTAAATAAAATAAGTTTGCTAAAATTGTAGCTATAATAAAAACGAATCTGATTGATATTGAAGAAATGATAAACTCAATTTGAAATTAGCTAAGGTAAAATTAAATTTTGCTGGCATTTGCAATATGGCAAATTTTGATTTTAATGTGAATCACGTTGTAATTTAGACATTTTATCTCTTTTTGTGAGGCTTGAAAAGAATAACTGAATAAGGTGCAAATAACTAATTCTTAAATAAAGACTGAAAAAAACAAGGAATGTACAGCCATAAATTGCCGCCTGCTTATGAATGAACAGTAGAGTTTTTAGATGCACCAATACTGATGAAATGGGCCTGACAAAATTTTCACTCCAAATAGGTCTCAATTCTAGTCGAAATAAACCACGATTGTGTAACACCTAGTCTTGATCTTTTTGATGATTGAAAATTCATAAGCTTTGCATGCTGTAGCATTTCAGTCTTGTAATAAAATAAATCGTTTTCAGCAAAAGTCAAATGATAAACTATAGTCAATTTGATGGTGCTCTTTCCATTGCAAAAAGAATTATAACGATTGCAGCTTTCTGTGACGAGCAGCAGCCTTATCAAAATTGAGATCTAGCAATAACCCCCAAAACGTACACCTGGGTCGAAAAGAGGGGCTGGGCGCTGACACTTCGCTAACGCTCGCTCGCGCCAGCCCAATTTTCTCAACTATAAAGGCACAAAAATAAAAATGAATGCCTGAAAAGGATTCAAACCTGCTAGTTTCATTCAGCAGACCAATCGCTTACAATACTACTCCACTGGTGCACATGGCTGCTTAGTTTAACTGAATAGTCATGAAAAAATAAATACATGAGGCCCTGGGACCCGGGGAAGAGAGGAGGGTGGGGTAAGCATTGAATACCTACTATCGTCCATTGAGCAGATGCGGAGAAGTAGTAGTAGTAGGAGGAGGAGGAAGAGTTCGGACAAATGGTTTTCTACATTGATTGAAGCTCCCTGTGACGAGATAGAGCGTTATCAAAACTAAGATCCAGCAATAACCCCGAAAACGTACACATAGGTAGAAAAGATGGGCTGGGTGCTGATGGTTCGCTTCGCTCCCTCGCGCCAGCCCAATATTATCTTGTTGACAAAAGCGGAGCACTGTTAAGGACAGATCATCAATCTCTGTGTGTACCTACGAGCATGGCGCAGATAAAGATCTGATACTGTATCTGATAAGCATCTAAATCTACATACACATTCCATGTGTGCAAAATGGGAATTCAGTTGTATCATTTTGCGTGAAGTGAAACTTTAAACTTCTCAGCGTAAAATGGCATGGATCTCTACTTGTTAAAATGAAATGTAATCTACAAACGCTGTTCTCCAAATGACCATCGTTTGATTTTGGTTCAGTTGCAGTTTGTGGAGATGCGGATGATGCAGTTTGAAGCTATGTCGCCAAAGCCTTCACGAAGTCCTACGGCTAGCTAGCTGCACGAAATATTGGTTATGGCTTGCTTTTGAAGTCTTTAAATTTGGAGGGCTCGTGGTTACACTCTCCCCCTGGGTCCAAAACTTGGCCTTGGAAAAGTCTGATCCTTAACTGACCCGTCAGGCCCGTCTGGCCCTTAACTGAGGTTGACATTCCTATGGCCTGGGGTTTCCATCTCCTTCCTGGGTTCGAAATTTGGCCTTGGAACAGTCTGGCCCTTAACTGAGGTTGACATTCCTATGGCCTGGGGTTTCCATCTCCTTCCTGGGTTCGAAATTTGGCCTTGGAACAGTCTGGCCCTTAACTGAGGTTGACATTCCTATGGCCTGGGGTTTCCATCTCCTTCCTGGGTTCGAAATTTGGCCTTGGAACAGTCTGGCCCTTAACTGAGGTTGACATTCCTATGGCCTGAGGTTTCCATCTCCTTCCTGGGTTCGAAATTTGGCCTTGGAACAGTCTGGCCCTTAACTGAGGTTGACATTCCTATCGCCTGGGGTTTCCACCTCCTTCCTGGGTTCGAAATTTGGCCTTGGAACAGTCTGGCCCTTAACTGAGGTTGACATTCCTATGGCCTGGGGTTTCCATCTCCTTCCTGGGTTCGAAATTTGGCCTTGGAACAGTCTGGCCCTTAACTGAGGTTGACATTCCTATGGCCTGGGGTTTCCATCTCCTTCCTGGGTTCGAAATTTGGCCTTGGAACAGTCTGGCCCTTAACTGAGGTTGACATTCCTATGGCCTGGGGTTTCCATCTCCTTCCTGGGTTCGAAATTTGGCCTTGGAACAGTCTGGCCCTTAACTGAGGTTGACATTCCTATCGCCTGGGGTTTCCACCTCCTTCCTGGGTTCAAAATTTGGCCTTGGAACAGTCTGGCCCTTAACTGAGGTTGACATTCCTATGGCCTGGGGTTTCCATCTCCTTCCTGGGTTCGAAATTTGGCCTTGGAACAGTCTGGCCCTTAACTGAGGTTGACATTCCTATGGCCTGGGGTTTCCATCTCCTTCCTGGGTTCGAAATTTGGCCTTGGAACAGTCTGGCCCTTAACTGAGGTTGACATTCCTATCGCCTGGGGTTTCCACCTCCTTCCTGGGTTCAAAATTTGGCCTTGGAACAGTCTGGCCCTTAACTGAGGTTGACATTCCTATGGCCTGGGGTTTCCATCTCCTTCCTGGGTTCGAAATTTGGCCTTGGAACAGTCTGGCCCTTAACTGAGGTTGACATTCCTATGGCCTGGGGTTTCCATTTCCTTCCTGGGTTCGAAATTTGGCCTTGGAACAGTCTGGCCCTTAACTGAGGTTGACATTCCTATGGCCTGGGGTTTCCAGCTCCTTCCTGGGTTCGAAATTTGGCCTTGGAACAGTCTGGCCCTTAACTGAGGTTGACATTCCTATCGCCTGGGGTTTCCACCTCCTTCCTGGGTTCGAAATTTGGCCTTGGAACAGTCTGGCCCTTAACTGAGGTTGACATTCCTATGGCCTGGGGTTTCCATCTCCTTCCTGGGTTCGAAATTTGGCCTTGGAACAGTCTGGCCCTTAACTGAGGTTGACATTCCTATGGCCTGGGGTTTCCATCTCCTTCCTGGGTTCGAAATTTGGCCTTGGAACAGTCTGGCCCTTAACTGAGGTTGACATTCCTATGGCCTGGGGTTTCCATCTCCTTCCTGGGTTCGAAATTTGGCCTTGGAACAGTCTGGCCCTTAACTGAGGTTGACATTCCTATGGCCTGGGGTTTCCATCTCCTTCCTGGGTTCGAAATTTGGCCTTGGAACAGTCTGGCCCTTAACTGAGGTTGACATTCCTATGGCCTGGGGTTTCCATCTCCTTCCTGGGTTCGAAATTTGGCCTTGGAACAGTCTGGCCCTTAACTGAGGTTGACATTCCTATCGCCTGGGGTTTCCACCTCCTTCCTGGGTTCAAAATTTGGCCTTGGAACAGTCTGGCCCTTAACTGAGGTTGACATTCCTATGGCCTGGGGTTTCCATCTCCTTCCTGGGTTCGAAATTTGGCCTTGGAACAGTCTGGCCCTTAACTGAGGTTGACATTCCTATCGCCTGGGGTTTCCACCTCCTTCCTGGGTTCGAAATTTGGCCTTGGAACAGTCTGGCCCTTAACTGAGGTTGACATTCCTATGGCCTGGGGTTTCCATCTCCTTCCTGGGTTCGAAATTTGGCCTTGGAACAGTCTGGCCCTTAACTGAGGTTGACATTCCTATGGCCTGGGGTTTCCAGCTCATTCCTGGGTTCGAAATTTGGCCTTGGAACAGTCTGGCCCTTAACTGAGGTTGACATTCCTATGGCCTGTGGTTTCCATCTCCTTCCTGGGTTCGAAATTTGGCCTTGGAACAGTCTGGCCCTTAACTGGGGTTGACATTCCTATGGCCTGGGGTTTCCATCTCCTTCCTGGGTTCGAAATTTGGCCTTGGAACAGTCTGGCCCTTAACTGAGGTTGACATTCCTATGGCCTGGGGTTTCCATCTCCTTCCTGGGTTCGAAATTTGGCCTTGGAACAGTCTGGCCCTTAACTGAGGTTGACATTCCTATGGCCTGGGGTTTCCATCTCCTTCCTGGGTTCGAAATTTGGCCTTGGAACAGTCTGGCCCTTAACTGAGGTTGACATTCCTATGGCCTGGGGTTTCCATCTCCTTCCTGGGTTCGAAATTTGGCCTTGGAACCGAAAATCATCCGAAAAGTAACACACACTCATCTGTTGGGCTGAATACATACTATGGCGAAATATTCAGGTTTGCAAGAGTATGCAACAACATTAATGGCTTCCAGGTTAGAGTTAAAAACCTCACAAAAGAATTCATACAAAAAGGTTGGTGTGAGGAATCGCTTGCTAGAACAATAAGTAAATTTGCATCAAATAAAGCCACATGCCTTGCACAGTTTGGGATTATTGACAAAAAGGAAATTTCCCTTTTCATAGGAGCAATTTTCGATTAAACACCTCTAGTCCAATTCGAAACCGTGCCCACATGACCCCATGGTGACAAGATACGGTCAAAAAGGCGCCTGTGTGCGCACACAAAGTAGAGAGCCCTGCTCATTACGTTTCTCACCACTGCTGTCTCCAAATACCCAACGATCCAATCCAGCGGTCTGACCACCGATGGCTCCAGGAAAGAACAACGGGAACAAGGGAAAGCGCACCTTCACCCCCCAGTCCAACTCCAACAACTCTTCCAACGACGAACCCGCGAACAAGGTGTGCTCCCTCTCTATTCTCAATCTATTAGACCTACTAGAAAATCCTCAAAGAGTAGCGAAAATCGAAACTTTTTGAACAAATTTCCAAAAAATTTGTCTCATAAGATTGAGCCTAGTTGTCACTGACGAGCTGGGCTAGGCTCAATCTGCAGCGGAGTCTGACATCACCAGCGAAACTCCCTGCTTTTTCGAAAATAGAAAACTCTCAGTTCAGTTTTATAGATAGAATTTCTGTACATATAAAATGACCCACAATTTAACCAAATTAGAAAATTATTGTTAAAAAGTTTTTGTTAAATTAGATTTAACAATTGTTTTTTAAAAAAATTATTACACAATTTCAATCAAAATAAATATCTTGTCTTTTTTTAAAAAACTACAACACAATAAAAAATTTTTTAAAAAAAACTTCATATCCTATTGATCATATTATAATAATTTTCAAAATTCCGCATACTAGGTCAGAAAATCTGACGTGTGGCTTCGGCCCACTCGATTTTTCTGCCTAGCTGTCCTTCAAATATTATCTTGTTCAACTTTTACAAAGTTTTTTAATATTTCTTGACACATTGCTGCGCTCATGCCGGAGCTAAAACGGCTACCCGCCGAGGCTTAGGCCTCTACCCGCCGGGCGAAAGCCCTACCCGACTAGGCTTCGGCCTAGTAACCCAAGCTGACTTAGTCAGCTATCAAACAATTTTCTTTTTCACATAAATATTCTATTTTACATTAATAAAGAAATACGGTTTGTAGAAGTCTAAGAAAACTGTCACCCTTGACTCCCTCAATGATCGTGTCATTCGAAACGAATCCTTCATCAAACGCAAAACCATTCGCATCTACGGTATGCACAAAATCATCACCGAGATAAGCCCGGAGCAATATGTGGAAGATGTGATGGTTGCCACTGGTGTTGTTACTCGTGAGGAGTGGAAGGAGATCGAGCTCGACAACCGAGTGCAGCGGACGGAAGGCAAGAAGTGCGTGCTGGTGACCTTCAACAAGTTCTCCGACACCCAGCGCTTCCTCTCCGCCAACGCCCAGGCCAAGATCCGCGGCACCTCCAACCCTCATGACCCCACCGCCAAGATCTCCATCAAGCAGGACCTAACTCCCGAAGCGGCCTCCATCCAGAGCCAGCTGCTGGTCTTTTCTTCCTTTCTGCCCTCACCTATAAAGAAAAAGTTCAAATGGCCTTGAGGCAAAGCGCTTTGAAATCATGAAGCTGGGGCTCAAGTGCCGTCAGCGCGGAAAGGACAAGCTGGAGGTCCGTGGCGAGACGAAAAAGTTCTCCGACTGGATCATCAGTGCCATCAAACCCTTCGACCCCAACACGGATCCCGAAGACTACAAACGCCCGTATTTCTTCCCTTTTCTCTACACCCACATTTCTTCCAATATTAATTAACAAATTCCTAAGTATCAAAAATCATTTAGCTATTACCATGCAACGTATGGTTAAAGTAGTAAAATTTAGATTAAATTCAGAAAAATATGAAATCAGTTATTAGCTAGGATCAAATTGACTATAAATAAGTCACATATACAAAAAATATATAACGAATGTTCAAATTCACCTCTTTCATTGCACCCTGGCCAAAATAACTAACAAACTTTTACAATTAAGGGAAAAGAAGTCCGCTGAAAACCAGGCGTCCGCCAACGCGGAAGCCAATGCGGAGCAGCCCTCCGGCTCCTCCACCGTCTAACAGCTCACATACTTTGCTTCTCCTATCATTTTGAATCAGTTTGCAAAAATGCGTCCAGTTCAAGATTCTGCCAATCTGTCTTAATGCTTGTCACCAATGCGAACATTGATAGGGTTTGAAGTTCATTGCTGCTTCATTTTCAATTCAAAATTTTTGTTAACAATTGTTAACAAATGTTACACAATTGCAATTGTTCTTCAAATTAAAAAAGCAAACGTTTTTAATAACAACAATACTTGTCTTTTTGAAAAACACATCACTACAACACAATGAATAAAAAATTTTTAGAACCACAATTCAAATCACAATTCAAACACATTAATCCAGTTAATCACATTAATCGAATAAAAATGTTACAAAATTTGCCATCAAGTAAAATATTACAAAAAATGCAAAAAATCGAGTTTTACAGGCCTAGTAAAGGCAGGGGGAGAAGCTGAGCTCCCCTACCAAATAAAAACAGCGGGTTTATGTGATCAGGTTCTAACTAACCCTTATGACCATGAAAGGGGTTAGGCCAAGCACATTGACTGACGATGGGAGCCCTATTCAGGGTCAATGGAGGATGCTGCCCATCTAGCTCCACCTTGGCATCGCAAAGCCAGCGTGGGGGAAAGAGTTCTCTCCTGGTCAAACACCTTCCACTGACTGACTCAACAGTGGATAGACCTGAAGAAGGTCGACCAAGGTGTCTTCTGAGTTGCGAACAATCAAAACAATGGCCGTGCATTGCTTCAGTATAACTTAGCAACTGATTCTATAAGAGAGCTACCCGATGATTGGGTAAATGTTGAAGAAGGGTCAATAAAATGTAGAAGAGAAAGATGCACCTGTTGCGAATTTGTCAAAGAGTCTGATCAAGTGAACTGTCCCTTGAATAACAGATCCTATGCAGCTTTGCATGGAATTGGACCAGCTACCTGCAACACACAGGCAGTGATCTACACTATCGGATGCAAAAAATGTAATCAACTCTTATATGTTGGAATGACCACAAGAACCCTGCACCAACGACTTCAAGAACACATACTGAGAATAAATAAAAGGAGAGAATATAAATCAAATTATCTTTACCAACATTTTCGGAGAGCTGATCACAACTGCAAGTCAGATATTGAAGTACAATTGATAGACAAGGCAATCGCAACAGGAAAGAAAGAACAAAGAGAAGAATTACTACTTAAAGAATTGAGATGGATAAAAATATTAAATACTGCATACCCTATAGGATGCAACGACAACATCAAGGGGTATGGAAATATTTCAGAAGGCATAGAACCAAATGCCGTGAACAATCACCCTTACTTCAAATACCCAATCCCTAGGACAAAAAGAAGTCATGGGAAAAGACGACGAAGTGTAACCTTGTCCAAATCGAGAACTAACATTGAGATCCAAGATTTGATGAACAGAATAGGGCAAACACAGAGTCCACGAGAACTTTACATTCTGCTACGGTCTTTGAACAAACATGACCTTAGAAAGGTGCATGACTCCAGTAAGACTGACACTGCCTTAGTGTCTAGTCATAGAGCAATGATAATAGCAATATTTGTTCTTTCACAGGCCAAAGAGACCGAGAAAAAGGCAAAGGATTCAATACACCGTTGGGTTCTTAAATATCCTAATAAAGGTATGGAAATGGTGAAGTTGGAAACTATTCTTAAAGACAGATTGCTAAATAGAACACTTCCCACAAAGCTTACCAAGAAAATCTCAATCACATATACATACGAAAAACCAAGTAGATCAATTCTGTGCAACTACAGTAGATTCGTGAGAGAAACTACACTGGATCAAGCAAAAGAGATAATTGAGCAACAGTGTAACTGCAGAGAAAATCCTTTCACATATGGTCCTGCTGGACATGTAGTGACGGGCAACTTGGAAATCATAAAAGATAAAAACCTCAGAGACATATTCAATAAAGGAGCTAACTATAGACTCGAACAGATCATCTCATGGGACAAGGTTGATACCATAATATATGAAGGAATTGAGCGACTAATAGAATGGATGGCCAAAGACACCAGAAAAAGGAAACAAGACTTTGAGAGATATAAAAATAGGTTCATCCAATTGTACAAAAATAGAAGAAATCGATGTATTGAAAACACCAATGAGGTGTCTTCAGAGAAAATCAATAGGAAAGCCCTTTCTGAACTCCATGGCCAATATATTGTAACGGTAGTAGACAAAGCACCAAATAACTACGTGCTCATTTGTAAAAAGCACTACCTAGAAGTTACCTGCAAAGAACTGGGAATTGATACCAATTCCTGGAATGCCAATGGAAATCAGGTTTATAAGGCAACGGACCTGTCATGTGACCAAATAATAGAAAGACACAAAGTACTGCAAAAGAGATATAAGATTACAGAAATAACAGGATGCAATGAGATGGCACATATATTTGGAAATCCAAAGCTCCACAAAAATCCTTACAAATGGCGTTTTATCGCTAGCGCTAGAACTTCCAGCTTTAAACCACTAAGCCTGACACTTGATAGAATTTTGACCTTGTTTAAAAAACATTTCTTCAATTACACAAAGAAAATTCAAAGCAGAACAGGCATATGTTGCTGGTGGTCGATCGAAAATTCATTACAATTCTTGCGAATTGTTGAAAACATCAATCGAAATCGAACACCCTTCAAACTGTTTGCTGGAGATTTCTCCGATATGTTCACCTCATGCAAAATAGAAACATTGCAAAATAAGCTCTTCCAAGTAGTGGAATTATGCATGAAGAACAGCTGTAGCAGATTTGTCACTGACAATGGTTACAAAGCTTTCTATAGTAATGCTAATGACACTATGCACCCCCAATATGAAAAACAAGAAATTATGGAAATGATTCATCACACTCTAACAGAAAACTACGTTACTTTCCTCGGGAAACGATTCGTACAAATACAAGGAGTGCCAATGGGGCTTCCATCAGCACCAAAAATGATAGATTTATGCATGGCATATTGTGAATATGAATTCTTAAACAGCCAAACAAATATAGAAATAGCCAGTACAATTAGCAGAGTCAGCTGCAGATATGTAGATGACTTTTGCTGCCTAGCAGATGAAGAAGTGGCTGATGTGATACCGAGCATATACCCTAACGAGCTTCAGCTAATTATTACATCCCAAGCAGACCAAATGTCATTCCTGGATGTTAGCCTGAAAAGTCAAAATAATACTATTGTTACTAGCATCTACAATAAGACAGATGATTTTGACTTCAAAGTAATTCGGTACAATCATCCGAAAAGTAACACACACTCATCTGTTGGGCTGAATACATACTATGGCGAAATATTCAGGTTTGCAAGAGTATGCAACAACATTAATGGCTTCCAGGTTAGAGTTAAAAACCTCACAAAAGAATTCATACAAAAAGGTTGGTGTGAGGAATCGCTTGCTAGAACAATAAGTAAATTTGCATCAAATAAAGCCACATGCCTTGCACAGTTTGGGATTATTGACAAAAAGGAAATTTCCCTTTTCATAGGAGCAATTTTCGATTAAACACCTCTAGTCCAATTCGAAACCGCGCCCACATGACCCCGTGGTGACAAGATACGGTCAAAAAGGCGCCTGTGTGCGCACACAAAGTAGAGAGCCCTGCTCATTACGTTTCTCACCACTGCTGTCTCCAAATACCCAACGATCCAATCCAGCGGTCTGACCACCGATGGCTCCAGGAAAGAACAACGGGAACAAGGGAAAGCGCACCTTCACCCCCCAGTCCAACTCCAACAACTCTTCCAATAACGAACCCGCGAACAAGGTGTGCTCCCTCTCTATTCTCAATCTATTAGACCTACTAGAAAATCCTCAAAGAGTAGCGAAAATCGAAACTTTTTTTGAACAAATTTCCAAAAAATTTGTCTCATAAGATTGAGCCTAGTTGTCACTGACGAGCTGGGCTAGGCTCAATCTGCAGCGGAGTCTGACATCACCAGCGAAACTCCCTGCTTTTTCGAAATTAGAAAACTCTCAGTTCAGTTTCATAGATAGAATTTCTGTACATATAAAATGACTCACAATTTAACCAAATTAAAAAATTATTGTTAACATGTTTTTGTTTAGTTAGATTCAACAATTGTTTTTTAAAAAAATTATTTAACAATTTCAATCACAATAAGTTTCTTGTCTTTTTAAAAAACTACAACACAATAAATTTTTTTTGAAAAAATACAAATCCTATTGATCATATTATAATAATTTTCAAAATTCCTATCGCCTGGGGTTTCCACCTCCTTCCTGGGTTCAAAATTTGGCCTTGGAACAGTCTGGCCCTTAACTGAGGTTGACATTCCTATGGCCTGGGGTTTCCATCTCCTTCCTGGGTTCGAAATTTGGCCTTGGAACAGTCTGGCCCTTAACTGAGGTTGACATTCCTATCGCCTGGGGTTTCCACCTCCTTCCTGGGTTCGAAATTTGGCCTTGGAACAGTCTGGCCCTTAACTGAGGTTGACATTCCTATGGCCTGGGGTTTCCATCTCCTTCCTGGGTTCGAAATTTGGCCTTGGAACAGTCTGGCCCTTAACTGAGGTTGACATTCCTATGACCTGGGGTTTTCATCTCCTTCCTGGGTTCGAAATTTGGCCTTGGAACAATCTGGCCCTTAAAGGGAAAACACCATCATATTTTGATGTTACCAATCTTGTTTGGTTGAGAAAGTTTTAGGATTGGATGGCTGCTTCATGAGCTACGACTGAGGATGGTGCATGAACTACGCTCTTGGAACTGCGCTTTTTGAACTACACTCCTGGAACTTATACCGAGGATGTTACTACATAGCTAAAATAATCTCAAGTTAGCGTCTGGTAATATGATTGTTTCAGTGAATTCGCGAATGTTTTCTGGTTTTTCCTGTATTTTTTCTGTTTCTATATCTGTTTTTCTGGTGATTTGCAATTTGCAAGAAGAGGTTAAAAATGAGAAACGAATAAAAATGAAAATATTAGTGGGGCAAAATTTAGTTTGCATAGTAGTCTTCTCTGGTAGTCTGCTCTTTTGGTCATTCATTGTTTTCTATACCACACTTGCTTAGAGATTAGAAGCTTCATAAAGTAGTATCATAAAGTAAAAATCAACAATATAAAACTCATTTTAGCATAAAACTCATTTTACCGTGACTCATTTTATCGTGGCTCACGCTAACTTGATCCAAATGTCCTATAAAGTTACCGGGAACCCCGTTAAAATGATCAAAATGACCTATCAAGTTAGTGTACAATCCATCAAGTTACCGTAAAATTGATCAAGTTACCGTAACTTGACTCATTTTACCGTACGGTAACTTGATTAAAATCAAGTTACCATAAAATTGATCAGTTAACCCCGTAACTTGACTCATTTTACCGTACGGTAACTTGATTAAAATCAAGTTACCATAAAATTGATCAAGTTAACGTAATTGCTCCATTTTACCGTACGGTAAAATGAGTTTTTTGGTACGGTAAAATGAGTTTTTGTACAGTAAAATAAGTTTTTACGGTAAAATCATTATATTTTTAGCTTACTACAGGGGAAGCCTGAACCCTAGCCAATTCAACTCTTGTTCGCCTTGTTGGTATGGGCGCTGCCAGGCAACCAAACGGCGCCTCCATGTGCTCTGCCTGAGCTTCTCATGAGTATTTTCAAAAGCGTGCATAGATCACCCTCTCATTTCCCATCTTGGAGCTTTTAATTATTAAATGCTTTAGCTTAGCTATAATGACTTATTTAAATTGCATTCAAATTGCAGGTTAACAGCTTATGGCGTTGTTGGACGCGAAAGATCTTGGTAATCTTGAAAAAGTAGAAGAAGCTCATAGCTCTAACACAAACTTCATCTGCTTCACATCGAAAGACTACGAAGACTATACAAGGTTCCGTGTAAAGCTGACGAATAGGGCAATTAGGCTGAAGGGGGATCGTTAAACGATCCAGGCGCTGAGGGAGTGGGCGGATTAGAGCTGACAAATGGGCACCAGTGTTTGTGAAGGCCGCTTTTTCTAGGGGCACAAAAAGGCAGGGGGTGGTGGCAGTGCAGAGACATTAGTTGTCTGCGTTTAGCTGCTCCTTGGAGGACGCTTTTTCTGGAGGGGGACAAAAAGAGGGGTGTGGTGGCCTGGCAGGTCATTAATCGCCCACTGTGTGCCGCTCCTTGGAGGCCGCTTTTTGTGGCTTGCACCAAAAAACGTAGGCCTGCGGAGGGAGGGGCAATTAGTCCGCCCTCTCTTCTTGCCGCCCTTCTTGCAAAGACTGGGGGAGCAGGTTCCTGATAGTGGAGGCAGGGGGTTTGCAGGGGAGTGTGTGTGTGGCACTGCAGAGTGGAGTGTACATCGAGAGGATGTAGGCCGGGGTGAGTTTGAGGGGTGCCGAATAGTAGGTAGGAGGGCTGGGGCAGGCGGCAAAGTGAGGCAAAAATTGAAGATGGCCGTGTATGAGGCCATGCACTTTACGCATTGTCGAAAGAATCATAATATGCTGCACTGAGCCAAGATTTCTAGTTGAAGCAGTCACTTTAGGCTGTTGAAACAGACGTCCAGTAGTCTGCACTCGTCGGATCAGCCTCCTGGTTGGCTGCGAAGCAAACTCCGAGTAGTCTGCTCATGTTGAATCAGCCACTTGTTTGGCTGTGAGACAGACTCGAAGTAGCCTACACTTGTAGTTGGCCACTGGTTTGGCCGCGAGATGGACTCTTAGTAGTCCGCACTCGTTGAGTTCAGCCGCTTGTTTGGCTGCAAAGCAGACTCGAAGTAGTCTGCACTCGTCCAGTCAGCCATTTGTTTGGCTGCAAGGCAGACTCCTTTTGGCCTGCACTGACGAGATCGGCCACTTGGTTGACTGCAAAACAGGCTCGAAGTAGCCTGCACTTGTCCAGTCAGCCACTTGTTTGGCTGCGAGGCGGACTCCTATTGGCCCACACTGACGAGATCGGCCACTTGGTTGGCCGCGAAACAGGCTCGAAGTAGCCTGTGCTCGTCCAGTCAGCCACTTGTTTGGCTGCAAGGCGGACTCCTTGTGGCCTGCACTGATGAGATTGGCCACTTGTTTGGCTGCGAAGCAGGCTCAAAGTAGCCTGAGCTCGTCCAGTCAGCCACTTGTTTGGCTGCGAGGCGGACTCCTATTGGCCCACACTGACAAGATCGGCCACTTGGTTGGCTGCGAAGCAGGCTCAAAGTAGCCTGCGCTTGTCCAGTCAGCCATCTGGTAGGCTGTGAGGTGGACTCCTAGTGGCCCGCACTGACGAGATCAGCAACCTGTCTGGCTGCGAAGCAGACTCACAGTAGTCTGCATTTGTCGAATAGCCACCGGGTAGGTCTCGACTGATGCTGATGGTTCATTGTTCCGTTCTCCTTCCCATGTCGATAACCAGCCACCTGGTAGGCTGGGCACTGTCATTGCCACATGGTAGGCCTGCGCTGTCGCGAATCCTGTGCTCGTCAGCTCAGAGTTCCGTAGAACAAATTTGCTCTCCTCTGCATCCTCCTTCCATCCGTCAATGGCTCAAGGTGGCAAAAGGCGTACTAGGCCTTTGCAGAGTAACTAATGGGCTGCTGTGCCTCTGAAGAGAGCAGGAATGAGGGGCTTTGCCAGCCCTTCACATGACGCCGCTCCCATGTTGGTTGTCCCAGCTATTGAAACCTGCCATTCTCCCATTTCCTCAGCAAATGGGCAGGGTGTAGCAGGACATGCCCTTGCAGTCTTCCTGCCTCCCCCCATAAGGGCGACAGAGAAGAGTAGCAGTGAGGCTGAGTAGTTGTTGCCCGCTGGCTCCTAGTAGCTCTTAGGCAGGGCTTTCCGCAGGCATCTGAGTTCGCAGTTCAATCCGCAGTCAGAGTCCACAGAGGAATGCTGCTGTGAAGGAATTGCTAGTGACAGATGCTGCGTCGTTGCCATTTTCAGGTCTGCAGTCGGAGTCCACAGAGGAAGGCTGCTAGAGATGAGAAGCTTGGCAGTTGAGTTTTAGTCCTACTGTTTGTCAAATCCTGTCCACAGTCAGAGTCCACAGAGGAAGGATGCTGGAGCGGGAGTGCAGGGACAGTCTGAACTCCTGGTGGCCGTAGGCCTGTGCCTGCTGAGTCAGGCCATGTAGACGAGGTGGCTGTTGGCCTGTGCCTGGTTCATGTTGCAGTCGAAGGCGACCCGGTTGCCGCTGAGCTTGATGAACTAGGCTGTGAGCAATACGTAACTGAACGAAGAAGACGAAGAACGTATTGCTGGAACCGAACCAACGGCCAAGTGAAGGCAGAAGAAGGGACGCATTGTCTGTGATGCGAAAGGCGGAGCATTAAGCAGGGCAAGCTTAAACGCCTATCGCCATTGAGGCTGGACAGGGGTAGATAGGTGTAGGGGACGCGGATGTTGTTGATGGCGGCCATGTAGAAGAAGCAGGGCAAGAGCTTCTTGTAGGAGTTGGGCTGCTTAGAGGATTGCGGAGAGCCTTTGTAGGTGGCTCTTTGAAGCATCAAAGATAGGCCGATGGCTGTCAATTTCAGAAAGTATTACTTTCTGCTTGCTTCTTGCAACGTTTGTGGAGGCTGTTCTGAGAGATGCGCTGAAATGACGCAGCTCGGGATGACAGTTGTCTCAACTTGCCGCAGCTCGGGATGACACTGAGCAAATTATCTTTACTGATGCTGCGAAGAGAAAGGACGCAGCTCGGGATGACAGTAGATGATTTGCTCTGGTTGACAGTGTCGTGGATTGATTCAGCTCAGGATGACGCAGAGCAAATTGTAGCTGTTGAGCTGCGAAGAAATGACGCAGCTTGGGATGACAGGCCAATTTGCTCGGGTTTATGGCGGCAAAGATTGACACAGCTCAGGATGACATGGGCTGGTCTCTCTCTCTGTTTTGGCTGCGATGATTTGCCGCAGCTCAGGTTGATGCTGAGCAAATTGTCATTGAGAGATGCAAAGGGATGACGCAGCTTTGGATGACAGTGTTGAATTTGCTCAGGTTGACAGAGGTAGAAATCGGCGCAGCTCGGGATGACATTAAGCAATAGCTTTTGAGTCTGCGGTGATTTCTTGAATTCTTTGCCATATGGAGCTGAACTCCAGGAAGCTGCTCTCAGAAGGCCAGGCCAAAGCAACCTTTCGTGGCCAGGCAGAGAGTAGGCGGAGTTGAGGCAGAAGAGCGCGGCCGCGCATCCAGAACGCTGCTCCAAAATAGGCCGCTTTTGAGTCACGCAAACTTTAAGTTTGCGTCTCTTTCGCCTATTCTGGATTTGTCGAAAGAAGCGTTGAAAGAATTTGCATATCTTTGCAGATAGTGCAAAGTCTCGGAGGCGGCGATGGAATTGAAGTTGGCCCATTCGCCGGTGGGCTGGCAGAAGCCATTCAGGAAGCTGTCCATGTTCCCGTTGGCCGTGTACACCACCAACCTCTTACTGCTGAGTGGAGTAAGGGGAAGGGTGCAGGGCAGGAGACCTTAAAAGGTCTGTGGAGGACGTCTTCCAGGAGGCAAACTGCATGACGGCGTACGCGGTCATGAAGTTGCAGAAGCGGTTGTGGGAGCCGCCCAGGTTTCGGTAGGCCTTGTACACCACCGACCTCTAGGGACGTAATAGGAGGGGGGTGGGGCTTTGAGGCCTCTTTGAGGAACTCGATGGGGGCGTCTTCCTATGGGCAGAGCTTCATGGTGCAGAAGAGGTCCATGTAGTTGCCGAGGTTGAAGATGGCGCAGACGCTGGACTTGTACGACTGGATGCTGGAGCAGAGTAAAGACAGCAATCCGTAGTCGGCGTCTATTGGAACGGAGTCCTGGAAGGGTCCAGTGTGGCTGCTGATAGACTGGGAGTGGCAGAGGCCGCAGTCGAAGCCGTCCAGCATGCCGCACTGGTTGCAGTCCTTGGAGATCTGGACGCGGTTGTAGCGCTCCAGAAAGCCGTAGCGAAAGCAGCGGAACTCATCCAGAACTGACGCTGTCTACAACGGCGGGCAGAAGGAAGGGGAGGCGGGTCCTTTGAGCATTCTTCAGATGCGCATTAGCAGAGGCGAACGCAGCTGAAGTAGGCCTTGAAGACGTTGTGCTCAAGACTGGCGCCGTCCAAGATGCGGTCCTTCTGTCTGCAGGTGAGCAGGCTGAGGTCGCAGATGACTGGGAGGCTGTAGAAGCTGCAGTGGAGGCAGTCCACTAGGCTGGGCCTGGTCCAGTAGTTGTCTGCGTAGAAAAGTAGACCATTTGTGAGTCATTTTTGCCTTTTGTCTTTCGGCATTGCTTTTTGAAATTCACATGATCATAAAGATCCGTAAATAAAGCAATGTCAAAGACGGCAATTGACTCTGAAGCTGGCTGTGCTTTTCTTCAGTGCTGCTCAAAAGTTTATAAATCTGCAAGGATTCATAAACATGGGCCATCAAGGTTGCAGCAGGCCGCAGGGAGTTTTGAGAGCAATCTCAAAATTCTAGCAGCGTAGGCGTACTTCTGCTGGTTAGCTGGCATTGTCTGGCCAGCGGAGTTGCAGCAGAGGCCGTAAGTTTGAAAACTGACCGGAGCCAATTTTTGAACTCTAGCAGCGAAAGCAATCGGTTTGCTGGTGGCTGCAGGCAATTTCAAAATCCGTCCAAGGATAATGAAATTGTCATCGACAATGCTTGCGTAGACGGCACAAAAACAACTTTGCAGTTAGTTTTCAATGCGCAAGCAGCGGAGTTGCATCCAAGCCGACGTAGACTGGGGCTGGCAGTGAAGATCTTTGACAATTGACAATGGCCAATTTCAAAGTCCAGCAGTGAAACGGATCGGAGCTGGTAGCTGTCAGCTAAAGAATATTCAAAATCCATTTCAGGATGATGAATTTCCGTAGACAACGCTGGTGACGTCAGCATGAAAAGAAACTTTTCAGTTAATTTTCAATGCCTGGTAGCAAAGTCGAATCTTGTCTCGATCGTCGGCGTAGAATGATTTCATAAAATCCGCAAGGATAAAATGAAATCATTGAACGGAGTTGCTCTTTGAAGAAAACTTTTCAGTTTGCTTCAAGACCCTGCATAGCAGCCGCATCAGATTACGGTAGCCAGTGTGCCGTGTGACATCAGAGTTTCCTGTTATTGCCCAAAGATGGCGTGTTGGCTGGAAACTCGGCGCTGCAATGTTGCTGTCGAAGAACTGATATTGAAAATAGACTCGAAAGTCAATTTCAATTCCATGCAGCGTAGTCACAGTTGTTGCCGTCTAGAAGTTCACGAGGCCGGCTCTGGCTGAGTGAAGATCTGGGGCTGCAGGGCGTCCTGTCTGGCAGCAAAGCAAAGTCCGGCAATGCAGGCTGAGCTTGATTCGCTGTCCTGGCTCTGTAGATTGGTGACTGGGGCTTTTGGCTCGATCGCTGGTGTTGGTAGAAGGCGGCGAGGTCAAAAGCCGGAAGTTGTTGCGGAAGCGGAAGTTGGCGGAAGTGGTGCTGGGCATTGTAGTAGCATTGTAGAGGTGGTCAGTCGAAGGTACAGATAAGCTAACTAGCTCTCTGATCTACCAAACGCTGTGGCGATATGCAGCAGTAACATAGCGAGATTCTCTTTTCATCGTCACCGGAAGAGGAAGGAGAGCGGGACAGGTTTTGGGGCAAGGGATCACAATCTACAGCAACTGATCCCGGCACCCCTTCCGCCCGCCTCATCGACACAAGGTCAGACAAAACCGGCTTGGGAAACGTCACAAGACCATTTATTCAGGATAGTTAATATTGCATTAATCTGAACATGAATGATATCCAGCCTACAGCATCCTAACTACTTCGTGGGACTTAGTTATGTAGATTTTGCATCTTTTTGGGTTACCTGGAGTCATTTTATGCTGAAAATATATGAGGAATGAGTGCCAAAAATTTTCCATTCCTTGAAATTCCATTTTCCATTCCTCAACTATTAAATGTCAAATTTTGCCAAATTTCAATTGAAAATTGGCAAAACAAAGTTCATTTCTGCACTCACTGCATCACTAGCTTTCGATTGATACCCATTGGATGTGTTTTTGATTAGAAATGGAAAAGTCGAAAAAAATTTGTTCCAGTCTTAATTTTCACTAAGTACGTAGTTAAGGGTCAGACCATTTATTCACTATAGTTAATATTGCATTAATCTGAACATGAATGATACCCAGCCTACAGCATCCTAACTACTTTGTGGGACTTAGTTATGTAGATTTTGCATCTTATTGGGTTACCTGGAGTCATTTTATGCTGAAAATATATGAGGAATAAGTGCCGAAAATTTTCCATTCCTGAAGAATGAGTGCCAAAAATTTTCCATTCCTGAGGAATGAGTGCCAAAAATTTTCCATTCCTGAAGAATGAGTGCCAAAAATTTTCCATTCCTCAAAAAAAGGGCGAAAATTGGGTTTTTTTCAGAAAACTCGCATCCACGGCCCCAAAAATGAAAACGACGCAGAACGAGTGGCACCATTCGATGCAGAATTGTCCATTACGTAACCCTATGTAGTTAGTTTCATACTTTTTCAAAACTTTTTTGGAGAAAATGTAGAAGAAATGCAAAAAATTTAGCCGAGGAATGGAAATATGGGCTACAGGAATGGAAAATTGAGGAACAGGAATGGAAATATATTCCTGTTCCGGAACAGGAATGGAATTGCAGAACTCCCTCCGGATGGCGGAACCTTGACACTCATGGTATTCTGGTATCCGCCTATCCTTACATCCATCCAAAGGGCAACTGTGGAATACACTCTGATCCTGTGCCTCTGATCAGAATGTTTGTCTCAATGATCCTTGGCTCTGGCACAACCATGTCCAGGGTCGGTTTGGCTATCAAAGTTGCCTGACTGCCTGAATCACAGAGCAAATTGGCCGAAGACCAAATTCTTCTGTGCCCTCTGGCATGGTTTCTAGGACATCCTACTAGGCTGGGAAGAGAATAGCAGTTGTCCACATTCTGGTCTTCCATCTGACAGAAAGGTGTAAGGGAGCACTGACTCAGTTCGGAGTAGGTGTCCCTGTTCATAAATCCACCCGTACTCTCGCAGCCACTCACGCTGCCCCTGTGGAAGCCATTGGGCACCTTGCGGTCTGTCCAAAGCTGCCGGGGGTATGACTAGAACGGGTTCAGGCACACCCGTTCCTGCCAAACTTTCACGCTCAATTTGCTCAATAAATCTGATCGGAATGTGAGCTTCTTGAATTGGATCCCGCTCCCGTGCGCTCTGGGAGCATACTGGGATAGGAATGGGATTGGATGGCTCAGCGATTCTCACCAACCCCGGCCCAACTTCCTCCAACGCAAATTCTATTGGTTCGTCAGGCTGTACATCAGCCATCTGTCCTCGCATGCTGCGCCAGCAGTTTCGCAAGGGTTTACAGATAGCGCTGTAGCAACAGCTGGACAGAAGGTAGACTGTATAGTCCCAAAGATAGTCTATGAAATAGACTGGGCACAGAAAGAGTGTGGAGTACCAAGCAAGTCCAGTTCAGGCAATCTAGCCATGATTTCATGGTGCTGGGGAAGGCTGCGTTTCAATTTCGCAGCGGAGGTTGGATGTGATAAGAGTAGGAGAGGGTTGTGGGTGACGCTTTCATGCTTTTCCCCATTCACCCAGATTCCCGCGGACACCCACTTGTTCCTCAACCAGGCACTCATTTCAGTCTCATTCACTCCTCCATTCCATCCACTTCCATTGCGTGCCCTCCTTTGAGCTCTGAAGAGCTCAAAGCAGGTTGCACCAGTAGGAATAGTGAGAAAAGAAGCATAGGCAATTTTGATAGAGTGAATCCCGTTCCCGTACTCCTCCTCTGTTCTGCGCCCGTGGGGCCAGCAGGAGCAGCTGAGGCGGGAGACTCACCTGTTGCCCCGCCACGCATGGACTGGAGCATGGCTTGGGTGAAGCGATGGCGCTCTTCCGCTTCCTTCTCTGCCTTGGCAGCCTTGGCCACCTCAGCATTTTTATTCTTCTCTTCTTTTGCCATCGCAGTGGCTTTCTTCTTTTCCAATTGGGCCGTCTTGGCTGCTGCAGTTTCCACCGCTAGCGGCTCGGCAGCCTTCTTCTCTGCCTCTATCGCTGCTGATTTTGCCGCAGCAGCTATAGAGGTCTTTGTCGTTGGAGCAGTAGCTTTCGCTGCTGGCTTCTTCTTTGTTGCCTCCATTTCTTTCTGTCCAGCTAGAAGTGGAGCAACGGTTTGCTGGAGCTCCAGAGCACTCTGCGTCACATCCATCATCTGCTGCTGTCGTTGCAGATGCTTTGCATCAGCTTCATGTCGGTCCACCTTCAGCTTCTTAGCCCACTCTTCCTTTTGTTCCCAGTTCGCTATGTCCACGGCGATATTTTTGGAGACAGTCCGGTTGAGGCCCTCGTAGTATGGCCTGGCGATGTCGTAGGCCTGCCTCCGGCTTGCCAGGGCCTCGATCTCCTCGTCCATCTTCTTCCTTTCTTCTTTCATCTCCAGCGACTGTGCTTCGATGGCCTTCGACACAGAACACATTGCCTTGGCCGCCTTCATGATGTTCTCGTTGGTTGCCAACTCCATCTGGCCCAGGAGACCGAGCGTTGTCTCACTCAACACTACTTCCTGCAGCTTGTTCACAAGGGCGACTTGGCGCTGCTGTAACTGTTTTTGGAGCTCCTGCTGCTTCTGCTGCTGCTCCGGCAGCGAAATTGCCTTGGCTTCTTGTTCTTTGCACTGTTCACGAAGACGCTGGTTCTCCATGTACTGTGCTTGTTCCACAGCCTGTAGGCGTCGCTGCTCTTGGGATTGTTTTTCTGCCCCGGCCTGGAATTGCTCCTGCAGCTTCAGCTGTTCTGCCTTGAGCTTTTCTGACTGTTGCTCCTCGGCTTCCTTGAGCTTTCCTTGGCGATAGCTGTCCAGACGGCGGAACTCTTCTTTCAGAGGCTCTGGGAGCTTGGTGTAAAAGATGAGCTGCAGGCGCGTCTCTTCGTCCAGCTTGTCCAGCATCGTCTGGTACATCTCTTGGTCTGGCATCTTGGGCTGGACTTCTGCTTCTTTCACTGCCTCCTCCACCTCGTCCTCAGAGGGGGAGAATCCTGTGGATCCAGCTGGTCAAGGAGCTTCCTTGGTGATGAACTTGTCGATCTCGACGGAGTCAGGCAAGTGGACTAGCCGCTCATTCCTTGTCACCGCCATCACCTTCTTCTTGTCCGCCGCCACCTTGCACTGCTCCTTTGGCGCTTGCGGCGCTGTGACAGGCAGATCTTTGTCCGCCTGCAGCCTCTTCTCGGGTACAGTGACGCAGAAGTTGGTGAGCGCAGCTGGTGGTTGGCCATAGCCTTGCTCTTCAGTTTCATCAGTGAAGAAGGTCTTTGGAGGAGCTTCACCAGCGCCAGCAAAGGATGCTCGGTACATTGTTCTTTCCGCAACTTCCATTGGCCAGTCCTGCGGCTGAGTTACTGGTGAGGACGGCTCTGATGGTTCTGCTAATGGCTGAAAGTCGGCTTGGCTGGCTGCTGATGACGGCGCAGTGATCTGCGCCTGAGCTTTTGGCTGGGGCGCCATGGGGTTTCTCTTGGGCTTCTGCAGCGTCTTGGGCTCCTGCCTGGGGAGCATGACATTGTCGCCCTTCAGCTTGTGCTGCGCTTCCTCCACCTCCGCCAAAAGGTACCAGTATGTTTCCTGATCCAGCTCAGCAATGGAGGTGGTGAAGGTGGTGGATAGTCCGAAGCTCTTCTGCTGCTTGATCCACTTGCAGAAGCTGGTCTGGTGAGCCTGTTGCCAGTGGAGGCCATGGATCGTCATCCAGCGCCCCCGCAGAGCAGCCAGGGAGCCTCGCAGGCCTCGATTGAACCGTCCCACCATGCTGGGATCCATCAGCAGCCTGATCGGGCATCTGCCAGGCATTTCCATCAGCTTGGACTCGTTGAAGAGCTGGAGGGCTGTGAGCATGATTCCAGTGTCTGTCAGGTCTGCAGTGTACAGCGAATCTGCTTGCTGCTGGAGGTAGAGGAAGTCCTGGTAGGTGCGCAACAGGTACTGGAACAGCTCGGCCAGGTAGTACCACTGCTGCTGCTCGTCCGTGATTCCTGGCTTTGTGTCCCCACCTTGCTTGATCTCCTCCTTCTGCTTCTTGATTTTGGCCCGCTTGTCCTTTGCCAGGTTGTAGCAGAGCTGGGAGACCCTCGAGTAGAACTCCAGGTACATGATGTGATAGGCCATGCCCTGGTTGCAGTGGCCATTGCAGTAGCATGCGCAGTTGCACTTGTAGCCGGCCGTGACCTTTGTTTGCCTGGGTGGGGCCTGGATGATGGAGAACTTGCAGTTCTTGTAGGTGCAGGCAAGCAGCTCCACGCAGTTCACGAGCTGGCTCACGAGTTGTTCTGCCTGTGGGGTGTCCCGCTGGTAGAGCATGTCCCTGGGGCCCATGATGAAGAAGTGACGGGGCTGGTTGCTGGCGCGCATGCAGTAGTTAATGATGCGCTGGACGTTGGACTGGAACCGGAGGTAGTTCATCTCCATCCAGTCCATGTAGTAGTTGTGGGCATGTCTGAAGGCGACGGAGCAGAAGGAGTTCTCCCAGATGAAGACATTGTCCTCCTCCTTCTCCGTCGGCATGAACAGCCAGTTCTGCTTGAACTGGAGGATCGAGTTCACCATCTCCCAGTCCGGCAGCCACTCCAGGGCCGGCTTGTGCTCCAGGTTATGCGTATCAGAGTCGTTGGTTGCCCGATTCTTATCTACTCATCAGCTTAATGATTCAAATTTTCCAAATTTTATGTAAATTTAGGCATTTTGGCTGGATCTTGGTCTGTTTTTGTAGCAGCAGCAAGCTGAGTAGGGTAATTTATATCAGAATAACACCAAATCATTGCAAATTGAGGCAAAATCTCCAAAATTATGACACTTGAGCCAACTGGGTAGGAACCTTCTTCTGCCATAGCTCTGCGAAAATTCAACGAAATCGCTTAACTGCGCATTTGTAGCAATCGTGAAACAGGATCAAAGGCGGTGTCTCGAATATGCCTACCTCTACCTCACTTCCGTGGTTTCGAAGGTGACAGAGGATTTCAGCTCAAAATTTGCATTGCTAAAGTCATATTTGGTTCGTCAATAACCGGAATGAAAAGTGTATTTGGAGAATTTAAAATTGGATCTAATGGGGCTCCATTTTGGGAGCATTTCAAAGTGCTGAAAAATATACAAGTTTCTCAAATCATCTAGTAATACCAGCGGAAATTATTGGAGTAATAATGAAAAAATCTTCAGGCAGAAATATTTTTAGGAGGCACTGGATAAGATTGCAGTAAAGCATAAATGGGGTTATGGCAGAGAATAAGTGGGAATTTGGGGCTGGACTGCGGCTCGTTCACGCTTGCATCTTCACGTCTGCCCTTCATCGCTCGGTCCTGATAACTTAGTTGCTCTTGTCAGCTATACAGCTTAGACCCCAGAATTCATCTTTTTACGAAACGTCTTAGAAAGAATGCATCTATTGGATCTTTATTGCAGCCAGGGAGGCTTAGGCCCTGCCATTTCCTTCGCCTTATCGACAATGATCTGCCACTGATTTACGGGCGCTGCTCGGAAATATCTGAGATAGAAGCTGTAATAGAGAGCGTTCTGGGCAGCAATCTGCTTGTGCAGGCGCTCTGAGCAGCACTTTGTGGTGGACGGCTGCCTCCTCTCACCTTCCCACCATCTAATTCTGCAATTGGGATTCCAAGGGAGTGGAATGAGCTCATGCGTGATCTTAAGCTTGGAAAGGTGGGCTTGGAAATCTGGTAGGTCTGGGGTGAGGATGTATCGAAGGATAGCATGATTGAGATTGTCCATTCGCACAATGCGGAATGGACCGTCCCACCTAAGTGGATCTCTTTTGTGAATATGGCTGCCTTCCACCTTCTTCCTCACCATCGCTCCCTCCATCATCTCAACCAGCATGTACATCTTATTCGTCCATTTTCCGGCAATCTCAATCTCAGATTTTCTGGCCTCCTCCCTCATTCGCTCTTCGGCTTTCACCAGCCGTGAAACCATCTGGCGCTGAGTGGTCTCAGCCTCTGAATAGCTCATGGAAGCCTCCAAAATGGCCTCCAAAGGCATGCGCATGTCGGTTTTGAACATCGCAAAGTAGGGCGGAACCCCGATGGATCTATGACCAGCAGCCCGGTATGGCATGAGTGAAAGATTGATAAATCTATCTGGAGCTATCCAATCGGATCGGTCCATTCCACTCATATTTCTCACTACCTCCAAAATCACGTGTTTCACACATTGCAGAGTGATGAGTTTCTTGGCTGCTGCTTCACAGCCTCCATTGGCCTTCTGATTTTGAGTGCTGCAGGTGTAAACCTCAGCCCCTAGCTGCTCCATGATCTTAGTGAAAAGAGCGGAAGTGAAAACGCTACCCGCATCTGCGCCTATCACTTTAGGAATGCCAAAAATGGAAATGGCGAACTCTATGAGTTTATAGGCCACATGATCAGCGTCTAACTTGGACAGATAAGTGGTGAAGGCGAATTTGGATCTTTTGTTGATGATGAGCAAAGTGCCCACATGCCCGTCTTCCGTCCGCTCATATGGACTGATAATGTCCACTTGAATGTGCTCCCAATTTCGCTCTGGCCAAGGCAAAGGATGGAGCAAAGGTGTAGTGAGCTTATTCGCATTTTTCGTACCCGCGCACAGGGCACAGCACTTAGTATACTCACTGATATCTACTCCCATACCAAACCAATAGGTGATGGTGGACAACTGAGTGTACATCTTCTCGGCGGACTGGTGCAAGCCGCCCATGTGGGAGTCATGGGACTTGAGCAACATCTTCGTCTGCAAGGACACCGGACAGACCGGCACATCCTTCATGTCCAGCGTCTTCATCAACACTCCATCCTCTCTCACTCTCAAGCCCTCCTTCCTCAACTTTTCTAGGACTTTCTCACTGCCAGTCTCAAAGGCGTGGAATTTCCGGGCTATCCATGGATCTTCAGTCTGAATTTGGCTTGTAAGGCTTTCGATGGAGTTCTCAGTTTGACAGCCAGCATCTACCATCTGCACTGCACCAGTGGGTCTTTGAGGCACTGCATCTATGGGCGGCTGAGCCTCCGCCTCCTCCGTCATGGTGGGCATCGTTGGCAAGGGTCCTGGATACCTCTCATCTTCCCCTGCCCTCACTCTTCCACTTCTCAGTCTCATAGGAAGTATGGAAAAGGGTGTGTCTGGAGCGAAGTGCTCAGGAAAGGAGGACAATGTGAAGGTGGTGTAGATGGGCTCGTGGTGTGGTGTGGTGAGTGGATGAATGCCCTGGTTCTCCAAATCTATCGTCTCCTCTGCCTTCTTCTCAGCCATGTCCTCTCTCAGCTTCCTTCCTGGATGAGGATCGCTCCACATTCTGGACAAAAGATCCGGGAGTCTATGGGCTGCCGCATCTCCCTTCACATACTTGATGTCTAAGGAGTAGGCGCTCAATTGCGATCGCCATCTAGCTACCCTGGGACTGGGTGATCTGCAGGTGTGAAGGTGCTCGTGGCTCTTATGGTCTGTGAAAACCTGAATAGGTGTGACCATGGGATAGAGAAACCACTTTTTGTGGTGCAAAATGCCAAAATGAATGGCGTAGCACTCCTTCTCAAACACCGACATCTGTCGCTCCAGGAGCGTGAATTTGTGGGCCGCAAATGAAAGCGGAGCCTCTGAACCGTCTGACTGATACTGGGTGACCATGGAACCCATGGCCTCATAGCTAGCATCGCAGTGCAAAATGAACTGCGAGTCGGATCTAGGAAAGGCTAGCAAAGCCGCGTCTGATAGGAGGTCCTTCGTCTCCTGGAAGGCCTTGGCCTCCATTTCTCCCCACTGCCAGCTCACTCCCTTTTTCAGCAGCTCATAAAGAGGCGAAGTGGTGTGATAGTATTTTGGCAAATAAGCCATCCAATACTGCACTGCGGCCAAGAATGACTTCAGTGAGCGTGGATTGTCTGGGGTGGGAGTGGCGGACAAGATCACCGTCCTATCCTTATCTGGCAGGACTCCCTCTTTTCCTCTCACTTCAAAGCCCAGCCACTTCACCGACTTTTGGCAAAGCTGAGCCTTCGCCGCGGAAATCTTAATCCCGGCCTCTCTTATCCTCTGCATCACCAGCTTCAAGTGCTGTAGGTGGAGCGAGAATGAGGAAACGACATGCTTCTGAGGCTTCGTGAAAATAGCCATGTCGTCTGCATAGGAGAGGACAAATCTGTGCAGGTACTCGGCCATGATGGTGTCTATGGCGTACTGCCAGAAGTGACTGGCGTACTTCAGCCCCTGCGGGACTCTCTGGAAGATGTAGGACTGGCCTAGAGCCCTAAATCCGGCCAAATCTTGGCTCCCTTCCTCTAATTTTAGCGTAAAGAACGCATTGCAAGCATCTAAGATGGAGATATAGTCTGAGCCCGCCAGCAGCTCTATAGCATCTCGGATCTTCATGGCATTCCAGTTTTGATACTCTGAAGGTTTCAGACTGGAATTGACGGGAATGAGGTTGAGGCAAAAGCACCAATTGTCGGGATGGGTTAGGTCTTCATTCGGCTTGGTGCGTTTGGGAACAAGCACCACTTTACTGGCATAGCTGCTCAGTTTCTTAGCAACCACTCCCTGCTCCTCTAATTCCTCCACCTTTTGACGAAGAATATTCGTCTCTAAATCTGAAAATGTCTGAATGCGACAAGGGATGCTTTTGAGATAAGACTCTAAGCGAAAGCGAAAGAAATTGCATGTTCCCACATCCTTCTTGGATCTACTGAAAATGTCCTTGAAAGAACAAATCAGCTCTTGAGCCTCCGCTCTTTCCCTCTTTGACAGATGGGACAAATCTATGCCATGCAGGTGACACTCTGGATCTCTGCACCTTCCATCAGGCCCATGTTCTCCTCCTTCACTCATCATAGCCGATTGGGAGGGATGATCTAAGAGTAGGTCTTTGGTCAGAGGAATGAATGGATAGTCCATTGCATTTTCTGCATTTCCAACCACTGTCCCTAAAGACAAAATCTGACGGTCGGCCGTGTTGTTAATGAGCGTCATGTGGGCCTGCCCATTGACCGCAAATCTAACAGCTGCTGATGGGGCATAGGCTCTATCCTCAATCAACTCTTCCTGTCCTTCTGGCAGGGCGAAATCTCCGTAGGGAATGGTGGGCTGCGGCCGACACTGTTCGCCGCCCAAGGCATTCTCAACTACCGTTATCTTCCCGGCCACTTCCGCACATCCCACCTTCCAAACTGAGGAGGAATAGGGCTCCAATATTGTGTCTTGGAGGAGGAAAACTTCGAAAGTCTCCTCTCCTTCACTCCCGCTAGCAGTCTCTGCTCCCTCATCCATGTCTATGCCTGACTCCTTCCCTGAGTCCAGCGGGTCTGGGAGTGGCTTCAGCGTCTCACCTTCAGGCCGATCAATTGGGTCTTCTTTCTTGCCTCCACCAGGCACGGCGATTGGAAGTTCACTCCCCTCGCCTCCCTTCGTGCCCGGAGCAAATCTCACTTCCTTCTCACTCAACTCCTCACCCCCTTTTCCACTCTTGGGAAGAGGAATTTGAGGTGATGGTGAAATTGGAGGGGATGGTGGAGCCTCCTGATACGTCTGAATGGACTCCAGGTAGTCGGGCGGCGGCCACTCGGGCAGCCCTGGACTCATCTCCTCTGTTCCAAATGTCAGAGTCTTCTTCACCCCATCTAATATCAGAGGTGGAGGGGGATTGGACGGATCGTCCCCAGGCTGTACTTGCAGGAAGTCCATGCCCAAAATGCCCTTGATTGGATCTTTGTCCACGGCCAGCAAGAGCTTCGCCTTCACCGTCTTCTGATAGCTGCCCATTTGCAAGCATAAGCTCACTTCGGTGGTTCTATAAACGTCTGATCCTATGCCCGTCAAAGATACATTGTATCGGAGGACTTGCGGCTGAGGAGTGATCTGAGCAAAGAGGACTCTGGAGACCAGAGTTACCTGGCTCCCTGTGTCAACCAAAAACTTGGTGATCACATGGTTGTCTTCTATGCCTATAGGCACCTGAGCTGGTGGGCACATGAGGAAAATATTGCCCCAGTATCTGTTTTCTTGATGGGGTGTGGAGGCGGTGCAGGTGATGTAAAAGGAGGAATAAATGGGCGTGGTTGGAAGTGGCTGGTGTAAGAGGACGTCTGGCTCTTCCCCAATCTCCGCTCTCAGTCTCACCACCACTGCCAATCTATCTTCTAATCTTTGGACCGCGTGCTCTACGTTCTCCGTTCTCTCCTCCAGCTGTGCCAACGTCAGCTCCATGTCCGCAGCGGACTGCTGGGAGTCGCTGTCTGCCCCCAGCCTCAATCTCTCCTCAGCTGCTCTCCTCTCCTCCACCCTTCGGACAACTCTCTCTAATTCGGCCTCTGCCTGGCCTATTCTCATATCATCTGTCAGGTGTAGAGGAGCATCTTCCTCTCCGGTCTCCACTCCAGCGAAGCGGACCGAATTGGTGGCTGGGCGAAATCTAACGGCGGTTGCTCTAATATAGCTTCGTCTAGGTGTGGCCAGTTGAGCAGCAATGGCCGTGCCTACTCTTACCTCACTAGCCGTGCCTACTCGTACCTCACTAGCCGTGCCTACTCTTTCCTCACTAGGTGGATCTGATGGTTCTTCAGCTACTCCCTCCTCCTCCGTCTCTCCTTCTCCTCTCCGGGAGAAACTGTCATGGACGTATATGCACGAAGCGCAGCAGCAATCCATGCCGGCGCAACAGCAAGGCTCAATCTTGTCGTAGCACATGCAGATGAGGTGGAGGGCCCCATAATAGGGGAACAAGCAGGCCGTTATCCACCAATTTGGATGGCGCCTACGTTCACAGGTGCATTTCCAATTGTAGCAACCTCTGAGGGTCATCAAATGACAGCCTAGGAGGACAATGCACAGGGCAAAGACAATCACTCCAAGAGTGATGAGCGCCGGAATCTCATCGTCTGGGTAGAGGATGTTGGATCTCACCACCCTGACCAGCTGCGTCTCATTGCGCTCTAGCCTCACGGGTAAAGGGTGCATCCTGGCCAATGGCAGCCATGAAAAGAACACAGCCAGGAACAAGAACAAGGAGCAGGTAGTGGAGAACGTAGTGTCTCTGGGTCTTTGAGAGGGTGTTTTGTTGGATTGAGAGGTACCTGGGAGGGGATCTTTGTTGCGCGTGGCTTGGATCTTGGCGATGAGGGCGAGGGCTTCGCGTTGTTCCCGGAGCTCCTGCTTCCTCTTCTCCTCATCCTCCACCTCCTTCTTCTTGCGCCGCTCCTCTTCCTCCATCTCCTTCCTCTTGCAAAGGCGCTCTTGGTGCCGTTCCTCCTCCTGCTGGAGGATGCGGCGCAGCTCTGCCATCGGCAGCAGGGCCAACTACGCCTCCTTCAAAATTGGCTCTAGGACCACTCGATTCGGGTTCTGGGGCATTACCTCTTCCCCTAGCACCTCCTCTTTGGGTGCTGGATCTTGATTTTGGATCTGAACGGTGCTTGCGGTGAGTCTCTCTGCTTCCGCGGCCTTTGCCCAGTCTGGCACGACAGGGGATTGGAGGTGGGTCTCTTCCTCCAGGTCGATGCTTGGTCTGCTGTAGCGCATCTCGTCTGCTGCTGCGCCCCCTTCCTCCACATCCATTGCGCCTTCTTCCTCCACCACGTCTTCTTCGTTCTCTTGGATCTGGTGGATCTCCTCCTCTTCTTCCTCCTCTCGGAAGTGGCTCTGATCCAGGCCATCGGGGATGTCCTGGTTCGTGGGCGAGACGGCGAAGGTGAGTGACTGCTGTCGCTGCAGGGCTAGGTGGGGGTAGTTGACGGTGTTGGGGCGCTCGTGGAAGTAGATGCAGTAGCGCAGGGCTCGTCGCTGCTCCATCATCTTGTAGGCCCACTGGATGAAGCTGGCGCTCTGTTTGCTGTTGGTGGGGAGGTACTCGTAGGCGTGCAGCCTGTGCACGGCCCCAACGCCCACGTTCATCTGCATGTAGTCGTCGAGGACGAGCCGGCAGCAGAGCCAGTAGTTGACCAGCAGGTTCATGCCGTAGATGAAGTGGCCTGCCAGCGACAGCTCGTTGGAGTCCTGCTCATAGAGGGTATGGGCAAGGCTTGGAAAGAAGAACGCTGGATCTTCCTGCCCTGGGCTGTAGCGGTGGTCGTAGGGATTCAGCTTCTTCTGCTTGACCGGCTTTCAACCTTGCCCCTTGGCCTCCTCTTCCTCCTGCTTCTGCTTGGCATGGGCGGCGTTGCTCTTGATGCAGAATTCGGCATAGGTGAACTTTTGGATCTTGCCGAGGACGTAGAAGTAGTCCTGGTGATAGTCCAAGCCGCTGTTGCAGAGGTGGTTGCATCCGTAGGTGTGGGTGCAGAGGGTCTGGGAGGCAAAGTTGGTGGGGTGAGGTGGCAGCAAAATGCAGCCCACCTGGAGCTTCGGGTGCTTGGCCGTGAGGCGCTTGATGAAGCCGATGAAGGTGTCTGACAGTCTATCGAGGTCCACTGGATGCGTGTAGAGCAGGTGCCGCGGAAACTGGATGAGGATCTTGTGGTGGTCGGGTTGGCCTTTTGGGTCTTCAGGAGTCATGATGATGTCGGCAAGGCGGAGTAGGTCTTTGAGGAACTGCGGCCAGGTGAGCTTTCTCCAGTCGACCAGGTACAGCTGGACGCCGTCGTAGGAGATGTGGTGGTGGTCGTTGTCCAGCACCACGTGGGTGTACATCCGCTCCTTCAGGTACATTGCGTAGTACCAGCCCGGTCCGATGTTGCCAGCGGGGTGGAACTTGGGTCTTCTCTCCAGGTTGATGCTGCGGGCGAGGCCCGACTGGCACAAGAACTCTTGGATCTGTGGAGAAGCGATGGGCCCTCGGCGACGGGGCTCCGTCTGACCGTAGCGCAGCTTCCTTTTCTCTTCTTCCAGTTTGTCCTCCAGGTCCTGGATGTAGTCTTCTGGACGTGCTCGGCTTGTGCTGGCTTCTCCTTGGCCTCCACTGCCTCCTCGACTTCGTCTGGATCCGCCACCTCGCTCTCTTCGTTGGCTGCTTCCTCGGCCTCGTCTGGAACCGCTTCCTCTGCTTCCACCGCGGTTGGATCTTCGGGGGCTCATGCTGCCTTCTGTCCTCTCCCTCTCAGCTTCCAACTCCAACTGGCTCTCAGCGCTGCTCTTGCCACGCGTGCGGCCTCCCACCAAGTGGGACTTCCGGGGATGGTGCTTCTTCTTCTTTTCCTCATCCACAGAGAGGATCACTCCAGGATCTGAGTTCTGAGGCTGGCTCTTTTTCGGCTTGCGACTGGCCCGCTTCTCCTCTTTCTTCTCCAACGGCTTCTTTGCTTCTTTCTCCGCCTTCTCTGTGGAGTGGGTCTTCTTCTTCGTTGCCTTCGAGTCCACTACTGTCCATTCTGGCTCCTTGGCGGGCTTGGACCTTTCGTCGGAAGACACGCTGTCCGCTTGGATCTTCTGAGCCTCTTCCTTGCTTCTCTTTCCCTTCTCCGGCTCTTCTGGAGGATTGATCTGGAGGTGGAGCTCGATGGCTGTGCGACGATCGATTCCATGCTGTAGCACCCGGGTGATCTGCGTCCGCCAGGACCCCAGCAGGTCCTGCTGCTCCTTCAGGCTCCCCATCAGGTGCTTGGCTGACAGTAGCGGCGGATAGTTCTCCTGGTCGCAGGCAGTGTAATACTGGAGGAGGTTGTCGAAGGGCGTCTTGTACTGCAACTGCTTGGCGAGGGGTTGGATCTGATGGCTCTTCCGCCCTTGGATGATGGGTTGGGAGCCCTCTCAGAGAATTGTGAGGATGCCCTCATGGCACTCCAGCCAGGAGCGTTCGTGCATGGGCTTTCGCAGGTGTCTGAGGGCCGTGGCGATGGGCTCCATGGCCGCCAGGATCTGCAGGCTGAAGGCATAGATGGACGGAAACAGCTTCTTCTTCCACAGCACCATCCAGAAGCCTACGAGAGTGCGTAGGCTGCGGCGGGTGTCCTTGGGGCTCTGCTTGTAGTGGCGCAGGGACTGGAACATCTGCACCATGCGCTGCTCTGTGTCGCTGTCGTTGAAGAGGGCGTTGCGGTAGTGCCAGCAAGCGACCTTGTCCTCCACCTCGTGCAGGAACTGTCGCCGTACGTTGATGGTGGCCTGGTAGAAGGAGTCCACCAGTGGGTCTGCATACTGAGCCTTGAGGCGACTGTCGATGGAGTCGCTGACCAGGTGTAGGCCGTGTAATACCAGCTCCAGGTTCGCCGCCCTTTGCGTGATGATGAAGTTCATCTTCTGGAGCACTGGCGCTGCGTCCCAGCGAAGGCTCTGGCGGTAGCTCCGCACCTGCCGCAAGATGCAGTGCTGAAGGTCCTGTTCGTCTGCCGTCTGAGGAACATAGGCAGCGATGTGGTTGAGGGACTCCCGGAACTGCTCCCGCACGCTCTCCTGGATCTTTGGGTCCACTCCTGGTGACAGGCGGATGACGATCGCGGTCGGGTCTTCCATGCCCTCCATGGGCTCCGTGGCCGCTTCTTTCACCTCCTTCTTCTCGTTCGGCTTCTCCGCGTCCGTCGGCCTCTCCTTGTCGATCTCCACGTCCATCCCTTCCGGGCGCGTCTCCTCTTTCTCTGCGTCCTCGGCGATGTCCATGTTCTCTGGCTTCTCTGCACCATTGGACTCGTCCATGCTCTCTGGTTCTTCTGCGGCTTCAGGTTCTTTGGCAACCTCGGGTGTCTTGGCTGCGTCGGCCTTCTCCACCTCTTTGGAACTCTTGGCCGCCTCAAGGTCCTCTGCAGCCTCGGAGGTTTCCAAGTTCTGGACCCTCTCGGACTTCTCTGCCGGCGTCGGATTCCTCCATGGCGTCGGACTTCTCAGCGTCTTCGGGGTCCTCTGCGCTCAGCGTCAGGTTTCTCCGCCTCCTCTGCGGCTTCCGGAGTCATCCGCGGCTTCTTCGGCCACCACCACATCCAACTTCTCCTCCACCTCGACTGGCGCTTCCACCATCTTCGACTGCTTCTCCGCTTCGTCCGGCTCGTTCTCCATCTTCTCCTGCTCAGCCTCTTCTGCAACGTCTTCTTTGTCTGAACACATGATGGCATCTGGACTCTCCGGCGGCTTGTGCTCGTCTTCTTCTTCTTGCGCATCTTCATTCTCGGAGGGTGCCTGGCTCTTCTTATTGGGCTCCTCTATCGCGGGCAGGTTCAGCGCTGTGTCTGGTTCCTCCGCGGCTTTCTTCTCTGGCTGCTTCTTCCACTTCTGGCAGCTCCTCGTTTCGTCTGCCTCGTCGGGCTTCTCGGCGCCCTCGGGTGTCTCCAGCTTGTCCGCCGCCTCCTTCAGGTTCGCCGATGTCTCCGTCGGAGTGGGCAGCTCCCCCGCCTCCTCCGCGGTCTTCCCCTTCTCCAGCGTCGTCGGCTTCTCCGACGTCGTCAGGACGGTGTAGAGCTTCTCGGAGCTGGAGGGTCTAGGCAGCTCTTCACGATTCCCCCGCGGAGGTTGGGTCTTCCTTCCCGTCCTCCAGCCTCTTTCCCCACATCCATCTCCTGCTTCAGGCCCTCCTTTTCTTCTGGAGCCATAGGCAAAGGATCTGGATCTACCTCTCTCTCTGAGGAGGTTTTGGATCTCTTGGAGCGCACTTTTCCAGGCGGCAGCCCATCGTTGGCTTTCTTCACCGCCTCATCTTCTGCCGCCTGCAACAGGTCTGATCACTGGTCCCAGGCCTGGCAGGTCATCATATACCTTTTAGTTTTGGACATGGTGGCTCTGAAGTACTGCGGCAGAGCCGAGCTCAAAGGGCGCAAGGAAAAGTACTCCAAGGCACAATAAGCTTTCCAACAATCTTCCTCTGCACACTGCACATGACCCCTTTCCTACCCAGATTAGGTCCATATCTTCTTCACACGCCCCACAGGCCAATGGGTCTTTGAAGGGAGAATAGTACCCTGGATGAGAACGTCTAGAAGGGCATGTCTGAGCTGCACTTGCAGGGTTGCGCCATGTTGGCCATCGGCAAGATCTTGGGATTGGGCAACTACATCCTCTTCGTCACCAGCACCAGGTCTACCTGGAGTTGGCCGTAGGTGTAGGTGTTGTAGGTGACTGAAGTTAGGTCTTCGCCGTCGCGGGTAGACAGGGGAGGACTGGCATGGTGCTGCCATCCGGGTTCATCCTGTTCACCTCCATCTCCTCACCCATCTCCCACTCCGCCATCATGCAGCAGCCTGGCTTACCAGATCTTACGGCATATCCTTCTCCGGCTGTCGGCCCCTCTGGTTTGGGCAGAGGAAGCAGGGGATGGAGGGTGGTGACTCTAACATCTGATGAAGTGCCAGGCTTGCTCTTCTTCTTCTTCTTCATGGCCCTGTACTGCTTACACATGGGCATGCTATGCCCTGGTTCGTGGCAGAAATAGCAGTTCTGCCGGCAGGTCTCTTCCGTGTGGCCAGGCTTCCCACAGCCATCGCATTCCTCCGGGCACTCCCGGACCATGTGAGGCCCACCGCAGTTGAAGCAGTTGGGTGTGCGAGGAGCATTGTTGTAGCCTCCTCTTCCTCCACCCCTGGATCTGTACGAATTCTGGCCGGACCTTCCTGAGTTGTTGCCGCCATTCTTGTTGTTGTTGTTGCCCCCACTGTTGCTGCCGCCCGAGCTGGACGCGGCTGGCCTTGGGTTGGGTCTAGCCTGGCAGGGGGATTGGATCTGGTGCCAGTGTCAGAGGCCACCTCCGACATGCTGTGCACCATCTGCGCCTCCCGCACCACCTGCAGGTCCGCCTGCATCATGGCCATCTTCTTCGTCATCTCCTCCATGAATGCCTTCATCGTTGCCTCCATGATTCCTGGCATGGTTTGTGAGCCTGGGTCTGCTTCCTCAGTGCTCACTCCCACCTCCTTTCTCTCTCCTTCCTCTGAGTTCCTAGAAAGGTTGGATGCATTATTTTTGGTGAATTCAACACGCGAGGGGAATAATTAAGTGGAGGCTGAAATGAGAGGTGAGGGGCAGGAAAAGGGATTTGCGGGAGGTTAGGGAAGGTTGGTGGAGGTAGGAAAGAGGATCTTGGGGCATATGGCGTTCTGGGAGGGGCAGCAAGTGCCGCATCCCATTCCCTAGCACCCAACTGGTCTAAAAGGTGCTGATGCTCGATCCTTCTCATCTCATCCATCCTCTCTCTATGCCTCGCTTCCGTCTGCTCAGCATTCCTCCTCCTTTCTTCTTCCCATTCCCTCTTAATCTGCAGGAATTCCGCTGCCGTGAAATTAGCCAGTCTCTCACTTTCCTCCTCTTCTTCACTCACGACCAAGTCCATCTCCGCCTCACCCCGTTCTGCTCGCTGTTGCAAGAAGCTCAAGCTCTTGACATCTGTAGAGGCCTCAAGCTCACATGTGGCCGTCTGGTTGTACAGGGCCAAATTTGGCGTCTGCGTGGCACAAGCACCGCTAGGCGAATGCTCCACGAAATCATCTTGTTGGAGGCCGAACTCAGCCAGGAAAGCCCTGGGGCTGTCTGATCTGGACAAGGCTTGACTTTGAAGGAAAGCTGGACTCATGGAGGTAGGCCAGCGATCTATGGGCAATGGGTCTCTAGGCGTACAAAATGCAACGCCGTGTTTGAGGATGGGGATGAAAGAGCAGGTGATGAACCCTCCGGCACCTGGAAGAAAGCACTGAGACAGGAAAAAAAGTAGGTCGCCCTCGCGGGCCCCCTCGAAATCCGCGGATGCTTGGCTTTCGTCTAGAGACTCACCTTCATTCTCACCTCCTTCTCCTCTACTCTCAAATAGCGCCCTGCTCAAAGGCAATGGAGTGGAGGTAAATGCGGATGAGGTCTGAGTGGCTTATTTGGAGAAGCATCGATGGGGCTCCGTTTGAAAGGAGGGGGTGTGAGTGAGGTGTGCTGGGGCGTCTGGCGGCGAGGGATCTGAAGCGGCCGGGTTTGCACCTGGGGGTGGAGGGGAAACTGGTGTGACTGAGGCTCTTCCGGAGGCCGCAGCCTGCTCTGCCCCATCATCTTCACCCTCTACGTCCACTTCGGCGCTTCCGCCGGCTCGACTCTCATTCATCTCCCTTCACTCCTCCTCTCTCTCCTACCCCTTCTCTTCCTGCCTGCCTCTTCAATTCCACCAACACCCTAGCTGCCTCCGTTTCTGGATCTGAACTTTCCTACCTCCTCACTTCCTTCATATTCGGCTTCTGCTTAGAGGCGGGGAGGTAACGGCAGACAAATTCTGCTCATCGTCTTCCGTTCGCTCACTTTCTGACCATCCTCCAGTCCTGGATGGAGTCTAGTCTGTGTCTCAAATTGAGCCCCTCAGCACCTTCGCCCTCTGAAGCCGAGGCCCCGGTGCTTTTGGATCTTTTGGACTTGAATTTGCCGTACACTCTCTGCAGAACTCTAGCCCCTGTGCCCTTACAGCCAATGTCTCAGGGCGAGGACGTGCCTGGCCCAGCGCTCGAGGGACTGGCCAAATCTAGAGTATGCACTCTTCCGCCTTGAGGGCTTATCGAGGGGAGGCCTTGTCTGAAAAGGCTTCGCACACTCTCCTCTGCCTCTTCTCTTGACGGCAAGGTCAGCGACCGCAACGAGCCTGTCACTGCCCTCCTGCTCTGTCCACTGGCCTCCCCGCCAGACACCGATTGCTTGGCATCATTGGCAGTTCGGTCCAGCCACCCCGCACTCAAATTTCTTTGAGGGGGCTTAGAGCTGGATTTGGATCTGGTTGCTTTGGCGGGGTACTGGGCAGAGCCTTTCCTCCCAACCAAGCCTTGCTCTTCTAGTGCGTGTGTCTTCCGTACGGCTTCTGCCTTTGCTTTGCGAGCCGGTCTATCCATCCTGATCAATAGCTAGGCAATATGGCCGTGCAAATAAAAGAGTGATAAAGGGGTCGGATCGTGGAAAAAGCTCAAGGGAAAAATAGGCGCCTCTATCGCTGCTGTGGAGGTGGAGTAGAGCGAATGAGGCCATTCTCAAGTGTGCGCGCCCAGCTGGGGCAGCCTTGGATTGGGGGGGTTAAGAGGCACTGTGGGGCATATCTGAGCGGGGACAGTTACCGACTGCGTGGCAGGGCCTCCTCACGCCTCCCCCCTTGCAGGCAGAGTGTGCGCCAGCGCCCTGCGCGCCACAACACTGGCCAGCTTCCCGCCTTCCCCATCTCACCCTCCAGTCCCCAGCCTACGCTGGGGGCTCTTTGTTATGAATACTTCACCTCTCCACTGGCAGCCTCTCTCAAGCCTTTCCCACCGCCCTCGTCTCTAAAAAACGGCGTCTTCCTTCTCCTCCTCTTGAAATCACCCAGCACCCATGGAAAGGGCAACGCATTAGGGCAATAAGCGTAAGCTTTCTCAACACAGAGCGGATCTATGGCGCCCTCCTTGAGGCGGCAAAGCCTGGGGCCTCCACTCTCAATTGGCTCCTCTTTAGGACGTCTTAGAGGCGAACTCCAGGGGCCTTTTTAGGCAGGCCATACTTCCAGTCCAGGCGGCCTTAGGGCAGGGCCGCAAAACAGCCTCTCTTACAGGGAGCCGCTGTCGCATCTTTTTCGGAGTGAGTATTTTATAGGAATTGGAATCTTCGATGGTGCGCATGGGGGTGAGGGTGATGGTGGCGGTGATGCAGGTGGTTATTGAACCAGTAAATAACAATATTGAGGCTGTAAACTTACTTTGCATTTTTTAATAGCAAGTGTTTTTTACTTTTGCATTGTTGTGCGTTAAATATAAAATGTTCCACGAAAGCAAATATCAAAAATACAGTTGGATAAATGGCGAAAAAGTTAAGAAACGTTTGTATAGAACTCCTTTAGACAAAAAGTAAAAACTGGTGGAAAAGTTTTTGGCGAATTTTTTAAAAAAAACTTTACAGCTGAATAGAGCAGAGTTTTGTGGTCGATATGCAACTACCGCCTAAATAGATTTTAACCCTGTTTACCCAAGCTATGATCAAAAAAATAGAGAAAAAGAATAAAAATTTGGATTAATATTTTGTTATTTTTAGTCAATGTCACTCACTTTTGTCTGCGTATGGGTATATATATATAACCCTAACCCCCTGGTCCCACCCTCCCACCCCCCTTAAGGTTTCTTCACCCTTGCTTCCCAATAGGTGGACTTTAAAGATTGCTAGTAAGCTGGGAAAGATGGTTTTTGAAAAAAAAAAGGAAATCCAGTTTGAATCAAATTGTCATAACTCATGAACTTTTTGGGTCTTTTGAAGTGATACGCATATCGCCAGACTCCTTACTCGATTTCCAGTTCATCTGTATTGGTTTTGGGTGGAAATTTCGAAATTTTTTGTTACCCGTAATTTAACGTACCTCAAAAAAGGGTGAAAATTGAAACCTGCACTGGGCCCCATCTGACAGCTGACTTTGTCACCCATCACCCGACTAAGAAACTGCACCAATTCTCAGCCCCCCGCCTATTTCCAGGCCCCAGGGAGTGGTCCGCTAACGCTGAAAACTGCCCAGCTCAGCGAATGGCGGTCGAATGGGCCCTCTCAGCTCCTCTCTAAGGAGCTGGAGCTATGGGCTGACGAATGTGGAGATCTTACGCAGCATGTCAAAAAGCCGGTCCTCGGCCAATGTACGTATTTTCCCGGCCCCCACTGTGTTGTACAGTTTTCTAAGCATGCTCACGTGAAAGAAGACAAAATTTTGATTTCCCCTTTCCCCTTCCATCCCTACCCTTCGTGGCTAGACTGGGGAAGGGAAGGGGGAAGGGAAGGGGGAAGGGAAGAGTTTGTTATATATAATGTTTGGAAATGCTGGGAGCAGGCGAATTCTCAACAGATCTTCACAATTTTTTTTTTGAAAACTAATAATATTTAAGACAATCTGGAAGGGTAGAACATCTGAATTTGAGCACTTGAAACATTACTTTTTGGTAGAAAGGGTGAGAAAAATAAGAGGTACTGCTGGAGAAAATGGCATATTCAACGGATTTGGACAAACTTTTTTTTTCCTGAAAAGATACATCTTTAGGAAGACGTGGAGGTAGACCCTGGAATTTCGAGCACTGAAACATTACTTTTTGGGTAGAAAAAGGTTGGAAAATAGGGTATGCTTACAACTGGCAATCTCTAAACCAATTTGGGCAAACTTTTTTTTCTCTGAAAGGTAATAATATATTAGGAAGATCTGGAGCGGTAGATTCGGAATTTGAGCACTTGAAACATTACTTTTTTGGGCAGAAATGTTAATAAATGGGGTATGCTGAGAAATGGCTAATTCTCAACGGATTTGGACACACTTTTTTCCCTGAAATGTAATAATATTTTAGGAATATCTGGGGGGGGGTAGCCTAGAATCTGAAATATTACTTTTTTGGATAGTAGAGCTGAAAATGGCAATATACAGTTTTTGTGATGTAGCACCAATAATTTTTAGAATTGTCCAGATAACTTTGGTTTTTTGATTCACAAATCATGATTCACAAATGATGGCAAAGGGTGAATTCTCAACTGATAACAATGTGCACTGAATTGGACTATAAAATCGCGGTCACCTATTGCGCTCTCCGGCATATCCTTGTCATATGAGTAGCACTAAGCTCAAAAAAATACATTTCCAGAGTACTATTTTGCCAAAATTTCAGTTTTTAAATGTGAAATACAATCAGGTCAAAAACATAAATTTAATTTAAATACTTTAATAGTAGTAGGCAAAATATGACACAGTGTGTTATATGGCATTCTAAGACAAATGCTATGCACAATATTTTAAAAAAAATGATAAGCCAGCATTTTGCAGCTGACACTCTTTATACTTGACCCCTGACCTGGGGAGTCTGAATGCCCTGCTCAGGTGGAAGTTGCCTACAAGCTCCTAATCACACCTGACCTGGACTGAATGCTCTGCTTGTGGATGTCAGCCTACTAGTCCTTAATCACTCCTAACCTGGATTGAATGCTCTGCTGGTGGAAGTTGCCTACAAGCTCCTAATCACACCTGACCTGTACCTAATATTACCTATGAAATTATCAATAAACATACCAGTACCAATAAATTCAACAGCAACAAATTCAACTGCTCAGATTCCGAGTCTACCCTCCCACATCTTTCTAAAACTCAGATGACCTTTTAGGAAAAAAAGTGTGTCCAGAATGCGTTGAAAATTCGCCCATGGACAGGATTTCCAGATACATATATGCGCATATATTGGGCTCGCGCGAGCGAAGCGTTAGCGGAGCGGTGAGGCCAAAGCCCCTCTTATCGAGCAACACAACGAATTGCAGCTTTCCCAAAGTTTGGCTGGCTGTAGCTCGTCACACAGACGTCGGCCTTATTAAAAAATTATTTTTATTTTTGTGCCTTATTAAAAAAGTTATTTCAATAAACTGGGTTTTTAAAAACAAGTATATGGCGCAAAGCGCAATAGGTGACCATGGAGCGCATCCTATATATGACATTTTGTCACTCAAAAAGCACTCTGTGGTTTCTCAACCAATTTCAAAAGTAAGTACATAATTAGAATCAACATATAGGACTTGTGAACAAAAAAATCAAGTCTTCTGTGCATTTCTCAAGAATTCAGGTATTACAGCGCGAAAACCATATATTGCAATTTTCCAACTTTTTACCCAGAAAAGTAATGTTTCAAATGCTTCGGGACCAGTTCCACCAATCCATATATTCTTAAAGTTTTATTAGCTTTCGGGAAAAAAAGTTTGTCAAGATCCATTGAGAATTCGCCATTTCTCAGCATACCCCATTTTTCAAAATTTCTACCCAAAGAAGTAATGTTTCAAATGCTCCAAGACCAGTTCCACCCCTCCTGATCTTCCTAAAATTTAATTCCCTTTAAGCAAAAAAAAAGTTTGCCAAAATGCGTTGAAAATTCACCTTTTCTTAACATTCCCCATTTTGAGGCATGTCCCGCCCCCCTATAGGAACATTTGAAACATTACTTTTTTGGGTAGAAAGGTTGAAAAATGGGGTATGTTGAGAAACAGTGAATTCTGTCAACGGATTGGGACACACTTTTTTTCCTGAAAGGTAGTAAATTTGTAGGAAGATATGGTGGAGTGGAACAAGTCCCGAGAGCAGTTGAAACATTACTTTTTGGGTAGAAAGGTTGAAAAATGGGGTATGTTGAGAAATGGCGAATCAACGGATTGGGATAAACTGTTTTTTGCTGAAAGGTAATAAAATTTTATAAGAAGAATCTGGAAGGGGTGGAACAAGTACTTGCGGGAGCATTTGAAAAAACATTACTTTTTTGGGTAGAAAGGTTGAAAAATGGGGTATGTTGAGAAATGGCGAATTCTCAAAGGATTTGGACACACTTTTTTTGCTGAAAGGTAATAACATTTTAGAAAGATCTGGATATATGGAATCGGTCCCGATGCATTTGAAACATTACTTTTACTAAAAAATTAAAAATGAGCATTAAAAATTGTAATTTAAGAGCATTCGCATGGAATTGTAAGCTGCTAAGTTGCCTGGGAAGTTGTGAGCTGTGAAGCTCCGCGGTCACCTATTAAGCTCTGCGCCATTTACTTGTTTTGAAAATGGTTGAGAAACCTCAGACTTACCCTCTTGAGTGCCAAGCTTTCACGCATGTCAATGGCATCAATAGTCAGTAATAATCAGTAGCAGCTAAGCGGCTAAGAATTTTTTGCAAGAAACTTTGGTTTTTAATTCACAAGTCGTATATTACGATTCCAAATCTGTGCTTACTTTTCAAAATGGTTGAGAAACCACATATACTTACCCTTTTGAGAGAAACTGTTCACCCTTGCAAATTAAATGCCATTGTCATTGGATTCAAACCATACACAAGCTTTTACCGTAGTAGCGTGAACGTTATCTGGGCTGACGCGAACGGAGCATTAGCGAGAATGTCAGCGCCAAGCCCCTTTTTCGACCCAGGTGTACGTTTTTTGGGTTATCCAGCATAGACGTAACTGAACGAAGAATATGGACA
>JASANA010005015.1:0-30168 GCA_030248095.1 Ptycholaimellus sp. GST1_10
AAAATTTGCATTTGTCTCGAGTAAAAAGTCAAGGAAATACAATTTCTACTAGTGGGATCTGCTGCTTGGACAGTTGCATTTTGTTTTTAGCACACAGTTTAGTGTCTCTTTCCATGCGCCCAAAAACAAAATGCAGATGACGCAGCAATTCCACTCCGTAGAAATTGTATTTCCTTGACTTTTTACTCAAAAAACAAATGTGAATTTTTGGAGAAAAGACCCAAAATTAGCCTGCCAATAGTACCAGATATTTCTTCCACTTTTAATATAAAATAAAATGTATAAATACAATTTATACTGTTGGTTATATATTTAGTTAAGACTTTATTAGATAAATAAATAAATAATGAACAAAACTTCCTCAAATAATTTTTTTTAAATAAAAATGACAAAAAAGAAGTTTCAAAAATGTAAAGTACAATGCAAATTTATCGGCAAAATAAAAAAGTATTTGAGAAATTTTCATGGCTTAAACTCAGTAATGGGATTTTTCAGGAAGAAATGGCGTCTTCTTCGTTATGTTAATCTTGCCTCTCTCACTGGATTTCGCAGGCAATTTACAATTCTTTCTTCAAAATCATAGCTAACGTATTCTCTTCAAGGCAGATCCACGACGCATGCCTTGGACAACGGTTTTCTTGGCTCTTGAAAAAAGAACTCTTTCAAAACCTGGCCGTTAAAACTGGTTCGAATTCTACATTTTACACAAAGCGATGGCAATATGGAACAAACTGCAGGGAATGAAAGTCAATACCTGAAAGAAATCGACGCAGGAGGGGCTGAGCAGAAGCTGGAACTGAGTGCCATCACCAGCATAGCCAAGCTATTCCCCAATTTGACCCATCTCAACCTCTACCGCGTCACTTGGGTAACAAAACTCCAAAGTCCATCGACGCCGATGATGTGGCCTAATAAGAAAGGCTGGTTCAAAGGTGTGGGAAGATGACTGCAGCGAGGAGGACGAGGCCAGTCTGGTCGTTCGCAGTCTCAGCTGGGAGCTGGGAGCTTCTTTCCCCGCTCTCCGGGAGCTTTGCATGGACAACGCTTTCACCACCACAGCCCTCGCCTACCACGCCTACGAATCCCTCGACATCCTCCTGGCCAAGGTACCTCTCTCTAAGCCAATCCGTATATGGCTTCTTCGGGCTTACTGGATTGAGGCCTTTGCGGCTATGCCGGCGTTGGAGAAGCTGAGCATGGCGCACAACATGCTGGTGGAGGGCAGCTGTCTGCTCAGCCTGTCCGCCAGCCTTCGCCACCTCAACCTGGACTTCTGCCGACGCATCGCCACCAACACGCTCAGCCAAGCTCTCCAACGCCTGCCTCTGCTTCAGCATTTCTCCTGCTACAGGTACCCTCCATGCTCTTCATTCACTTTGGCTCAATCAGCCTGAGCCATCCAGCTGCAACCGGCTGGAGGGTCACTTCCTGCTCGCCCTCAGCCCGTCTCTCAGAAGCCTGGACATCAGCTTCTGCGACGGGCTGGCCGAAGAGCACCTTGTTGCCTTCTTCAAAGGTCCCATCAGCCGCCGTCAAGCAGGCCTGAAGAAGAGTGTTGGATATGGAAGGAGAGGCGAAGTTGGAGTCGCTGGAGGCCAGCCATGTGGAAGGGCTGACGGACGAGGTGCTGCGAGCCATGTGCAGCAGCCAAGACAGGCTTCGAAGCCTGTCGCTGGCCTCCTACTTCGACGACTCCCCGGTGCCTTCGCGACGCCTGCAGCACCGTCACGATATCCGGACTGGACTGAGGGTCCTTCTTGTGCCCTATTTTAGTTTTTGCGGAAGGAGCAGAGGTTGGCAGATGCTGGCTGCGCAGGCGAGTTTGGAAGTGCTGGATATGAGCCAGAATGATTTTGTGGAGGACGCAACGCTGGAAATACTCGCCCATAGCTGCTGCAATCTGCGTCGCCTCAAGATTGCCCAGGTTTCAACTTCTTTATTACTTTGCACAACTTACCAGCCAATTTCTTCGTACCAAAACTTGTACAAAAAAGCATCCGTACTTATTGAACTGAATTCATTTTTTGCTATTCAACCCAAAAATTCAGTTTTCAAACAAAAAAACGTAGCATAATTTCTTTGATAGGTCCATCACTGCACGGAGACTGGCCTAGCGCACCTTGGCGGGCTGGGAGCGCTGCGTGAGATAGATGTGAGCGGGAATTACGAAGTGGACGCTTCCCTGCTGCTTCAGGTGGATATTTGTGAGGTGAATGCAGCTGGTGAGAGGAGGGGCCTTCAGGTGGGCAAGGGAGGAGGGCTGGAGTTGGTGCTTGCGCGCAATTGTCGACGCCTCAATGAAGAAGCCATCCGCGGGTTGGCCGGACAGTGGCCGAACCCTGACACTGTCTTCTGCATCTTTTGACGAGATCTTCTGTCACAAAAATTGGCCTGGCGCGAACGAGCGTAGCGAAGTGTCAGCGCCCAGGCCCTCTTTTCGACCCAGGTGTATGTTTTCGAGGTTAATGCTAGATCTTAAATTTGATAAGGTTCTAGCTGCCGCTTGGAGCCACCAATCTTTCTAATTCTTGTTGCATTGGAAAGAGCATGCACGAATTGACCAAAACTCGCGAGAAATCAGCTGAAAGTTGCAGAGCTTTTGTGAAATTCATGAAAATATGTTTGTCCGAACTCCTTCTTCTTCTCCTTCTCCTTCTTCTCCTCCGCATCTGCTCAATGGACGATAGTAGGTATTCATTTCTTCCCCCACCCCCCCCCCCCCCCCTCCCCGGGACCTTGGGCCTCAGCTATTTATTTGCTCATAAGTCTTCAGTTTTACTGACGAGCTATATGTACCATTGGTGTAGTGGTGTAAACGATGGGACAGCCGGATGAAACTGGCAGGTTCGAATCCTTCTGAGGCATTCATTTTAATTTTGGAACATTTAAAGTTAAGTAATAACTGGTAACATCGGCAGCGTAAAGCCAAGAAAATTTGCCAATTTTTTCAGTTTGCCATTAAATTTTCATTGTATGTTTAATTTTCGAAACTTTTTTGATTTTGTTATATTTTTTTAATAAATTTATTTATTTATTTATAATTTATTTATCTAATAAAATTTCAACCAAGTATATAACCAACAGTTTAAAAAAAGAATATAAATTAACACAATGTTATTTTTGCATGTTTAAAGTTGAAGAAATATAGTACCATCGTCAAGTCGAAAGTAAGCTCTTTTCTCCCAAATTATCAGTTGACCCGAGTGTAAAGCGAAGGAAATTTCCCTACTACTAGTGGAATCTGCTGTGTCACTTGTATTTTGTTTGAGCGCGCATGAAAAGAGTTATTGAACTGCGCGCGAAAACAAAATGCAAATGCCCCACAAGCAGATTCCACTAGTAGTAGGGAAATTTCCTTCGCTTTACACTCGGGTCAACTGATAATTTGGGAGAAAAGAGCTTACTTTCGACTTGACGATGGTACTATATAATAATTTTGAAACCTTTCGGATTTTTTATATTGGGCTGGCGCGAGGGAGCAAGGCGAACCGTCAGCGCCCAGCCCCTCTTTTCGACCCAGGTGTACGTTTTTGGGTTTATCGCTAGATCTTAATTTTGATAAGGCTGCTGCTCGCCACAGAATGCTCCAATTGTTCTAATTCTTTTTCCATTGGAATGAGCAACATCGATTTAACTATAGTTTATCTTTTGACTTTTGTACAAAACTTTTTATTTTGGCATGAAAAATGTAAAAAACCATTTGTCCGAACTCCTCCTCCTCCTCCTACTACTACTACTACTACTACTACTACTCCTCCGCATCTGCTCAATGGACGATAGTAGGTATTCATTTCTTCCCCCACCCCCCCTTCCTCGGGTCCCTGGGCTTCATGTATTTATTTATTCATAACAGTTAGTTTATACATTGCTCATGAGTGCACCAGTGGTGTAGTGGTTTAAGCGATTGGACTGATGGGTGAAACAAGGAGGTTCGAATCCTTCTCTGGTATTCAGTTTAATTTTTGTTTTTTAAGTTGAGAAAATAACTGATACCATCGGCAGGCCTAAATTAAAGCGCTTCTCTCCCGAAAATCGATTATCCTGAGTTTAAGCCATGAAAATTTCTCAAATACTTTTTTATTTTGCCGATAAATTTGCATTGTACTTTACATTTTCGAAACTTCTTTTTTGTCATTTTTATTTAAAAAAATTATTTGAATAAGTTTTGTTCATTATTTATTTATTTATCTAATAAAGTCTTAACTAAATATATAACCAACAGTATATAATTTGTATTTATACATTTTATTTTATATTAAAAGTGGAAGAAATATCTGGTACCATCGGCAGGCCAAATTTGGGTCTCTTTTCTCCAAAATTTGCATTTGTCTCGAGTAAAAAGTCAAGGAAATACAATTTCTACTAGTGGAATCTGCTGCGTCATCTGCATTTTGTTTTTGGGCGCGCATGGAAAGAGACACTAAACTGCGCGCCAAAAACAAAATGCAACTGTCCAAGCAGCAGATCCCACTAGTAGAAATTGTATTTCCTTGACTTTTTACTCGAGACAAATGCAAATTTTGGAGAAAAGAGACCCAAATTTGGCCTGCCGATGGTACCAGATATATATTTAGATGATTGGAAAGGCTTGTTTAATTGTAGAACAGCTGTGATAAATAATTAGTATCAAAGGTATCAACGACTAGTCGCACACATGGAGAGAAGAAAAATAGGAAACAAGGTAATATCGGCAATCGGCAATAGAAAAGGACAATCTCCAGTGCTTGGCCGACAACCTGCCGCCGGCACTCCGCCTTCCTTACTCCCTGCCAGCATCCACTCCTTCCAGCGGCCAACCGATTTGGGTTGGATGCGTTCTTTAGATAGAACTGATTACTGAAAACTTAGACATTGTTCATTGAACTCATTGAACTCATTGCACTGCTCACTGCTCTTTCTTCTTCGCCAGTGTTAGTAAAATCGCTTATTATTATTACTGAAATGGTGAATCTCCGCTTCAGTGTTTTTCTCTCTTAGCTGGTCTCTTTTTAATGCTTGCAATAAAAATAGCTTGGGCATAAAGGTGATGAAATTTATTTGATTCATCTTATCATGAAACTAGCTTGGGCCATAAGGTGATGAAATTAAATCTGACACTCTTATCAGGAAAATATGCTTCCTAAATTTTGAACTTTACTAAAGAGCTAAGAGAGCCCAGGAAATTTTGGCCACCCTAGGATTATTGTTTGGGTAAAGCTATAAATAAAAACTAAACATAAGTTAACATTGAGCAAAAAATATGCATTATAATAAAAAAGTAATATTTTGAATAATTTTCTAATATTTTCCCAGTTTTCGTTTTTGCTACCAACATTAATTTCATATAAGGGAAATTTAAATGTGAAGATTTTGTGCAAATCAAAAAAAATATTTATGATTTACTCTAACCTGTCATAAATTTAAAAAAGAACATTGGTGAAAATTTTCTGGGCTCTCTTAGCTCTTTAGTAAAGTTCAAAATTTAGGAAGCATATTTTCCTGATAAGAGTGTCAGATTTAATTTCATCACCTTATGGCCCAAGCTAGTTTCATGATAAGATGAATCAAATAAATTTCATCACCTTTATGCCCAAGCTATTTTTATTGCAAGCATTAAAAAGAGACCAGCTAAGAGAGAAAAACACTGAAGCGGAGATTCACCATTTCAGTAATTTCATCCAATTTAAGAGACAGTTTGCGAGAGGTTAAAGAAGGGGTATTCCACTTACGAAAAAATGAAGGTTCGAGTTGGAAGCTGTGATTGGGCCATGGTTTTGGTACATTTAGTTGTCATCTCAGCCCAAGAAACCCTGGCCCAAAATATGGCTCCCTTGCAGAGAAATGGCCATTTTTCGAACACCTACTTTTTTGACACTTGGAGCACCGGAAAATAAATTTTTGACCAATTTCAACCAAAATTATTAAACGAACCCCCAACTTTTACATATCAAACGAACCGCAAAAATACAACAAGTTTTATGGTGACAATGATTTTTTCCAAAAGAAAAATTTTTTCAACTGATTTTTGAAAAAACCTATTTCTGCATTTTGCAATTTTGGGCACAAAAAAACTGATTTCAAAAAATGGTCAAAAAATTAAAGGCTAAGACCTAGCCTATCTTTTTATTTACATTCTTGCCGTCAGTTTGGTATATATTACATTGCAAATGGCGATGTGACAGTCGGAAATTTTTTTGATTGAAAATTGCAAGTCCGATTTTGCCCCTATGTTATAACATAGGCAAAAAATCACCAAATAATTTTTGTTCTCAAAATTCGAATATTTTGGCCTGAAATGTCCTATTAGGATCCCATACACCCCGCTGTATCATTTGTTTCCCCAGATTTAGTCTCAATCTGCTCAAAGTGAAATGCCCTTTTTCCTATGCTTTAACATTGCCTATGCTATAACATAGGAAAAAGGGCATTTCAGTTTGAACAGATTGAGACTAAATCTGGGGAAACAAATGATACAGCGGGGTGTATGGGATCCTAATGGGACATTTCAGGCCAAAATATTCGAATTTTGAGAACAAAAATTATTTGGTGATTTTTTGCCTATGTTATAACATAGGGGCAAAATCGGACTTGCAATTTTCAATCAAAAAAATTTCCGACTGTCACATCGCCATTTGCAATGTAATATATACCAAACTGACGGCAAGAATGTAAATAAAAAGATAGGCTAGGTCTTAGCCTTTAATTTTTTGACCATTTTTTGAAATTAGTTTTTTGTGCCCAAAATTGCAAAATGCAGAAATAGGTTTTTTCAAAAATCAGTTGAAAAAATTTTTCTTTTGGAAAAAATCATTGTCACCATAAAACTTGTTGTATTTTTGCGGTTCGTTTGATATGTAAAAGTTGGGGGTTCGTTTAATAATTTTGGTTGAAATTGGTCAAAAATTTATTTTCCGGTGCTCCAAGGGTCAAAAAAGTAGGTGTTCGAAAAATGGCCATTTCTCTGCAAGGGAGCCATATTTTGGGCCAGGGTTTCTTGGGCTGAGATGACAACTAAATGGACCAAAACCATGGCCCAATCACAGCTTCCAACTCGAACCTTCGATTTTTCGGAAGTGGAATACCCCTCCTACAAGTCATCTCAATCCTCTCGCATACTGCCTCTTAAACAGCCAAAGGCCAATAAACAGCCTAATGCCCAATACAATGCCTTAAGATGAAGTTGATGATAAGCAGCTTGTACACCACGGCCTGGCAGAAGCCCATGAAGACAATGTGTAAGCAAATGGACAAAAGATTCATAATTTACACCCCAATTTACCTATATGGTGCTGTTATTGAGGCCAAAAACCCCTTAAAATGCCCCAAGACGAAGTTGATGATGAGCTGCTTGTACACCATGGCCTGGTAGAAGCCCATGAAGACAATGTGTAAGCAAATGGACAAAAGATTCGTAATCTACGCCCCAATTTACCTATATGATGGGGTTATTGAGGCCAAAAACCCCATAAAATGCCCCAAGACGAAGTTGATGATGAGCTGCTTGTACACCATGGCCTGGTAGAAGCCCATGAAGACAATGTGTAAGCAAATGAATAAAATATTCGTAATCTACGCCCCAATTTACCTATATGATGCGGTTATTGAGGCCAAAAACCCTTTAAAATGCCCCAAGCTGAAGTTGATGATGAGCTGCTTGTACACCATGGCCTGGTAGCAGCCCATGAAGACAATTTGTAAGCTAATGGACAAAAGATTCGTAATCTACGCCCCAATTTACCTATATGGTGTGGTTATTGAAGCCAAAAACCCTTTAAAATGCCCCAAGACGAAGTTGATGATGAGCTGCTTGTACACCATGGCCTGGTAGAAGCCCATGAAGACCAGATTTGCACCTATGGTTGTTTGGTATCAAATCGTATCTATTTTTTGAGCCGGTTTCATATCTAGACTCAAAATTAACTTAAACCATCGCCACTGGGCAGCATATCTTTTTTAGGATTATTACAGTGCACCCCATAGGTCAAAAATGGTCAAAAATTTTTTTTCCAAAATTTTAATGTTTTATAGGCAGGTTTTGTGTAGTTTTTCGCCAGAATTCCGAATCTGTGCTTGTTTTTTCCTTCCGAGCATCCTAAAAAGAGTTATTTAAGATTTTAGATTTTTTTTGTAAGGGTCCCCCCTCACGTTCAATCGATTTTCCAACCTCAATTTCGGCATAAAGGAGGCCGAAAATCAAAATTCTGGAGGCACCATGGCACCCTCCAGGGTCGATATACTATAGTGACGTTGAGACTGGAGCCCCAGATATTGCCAATCCCCATGCCGAGCAGAACGTACGGCGGACGGCGCACGGCGCACGGCGGACGGATAACGGACGGACACTTTTTAAAAAGTTTTTTGGCCATAACTTGCCCAATTCTTAACCAAATTTGGCAAATTTTTTTTTAAATTAAAGCTCTGTGTGTGCTGCGTCCATTGAGCCTACTCACAGCTCTGTAACATGCCCATGGAATTAATGGCATTGATTCATATTTTCAAAAGCCGTAATAGGGTTGGTCCTTGGCTAAGAGGGGACTGTGCTTACGCTCCGCTCGCACAGCCCCAATTGGATTATACCAAAGAGTCCTGCTTTTTCTTGTTTTTTCAAAAGTGTTCGCTGAATGCTGCGCAATCGAATGTTTCCTTATCTTGTGTCGGCCCCAATTCGTTTGAATGTAAGTGTCTCTGCGCCTTGGGCCTTTTTCGTTCCTTTTTATGTGTGCTTCAAAAATTAGCAATTAAAATAATTAAATGGTAAAATTGGCATTTACTGTTTATTGAGTTAGCTTTGACTTGACATCAGGTTTTACAAACAGAGAATGGGATAAAGGAAACTTTTATCATCGAGAAAGAAAATATTAATTAAACAAACAATGGGCTGTTTCCTCATACTTGCTTTTATGGCCTGGCCCCTGCTCGCTCTTACTGCAAAGACCCCAAGGGTGAGTTTGCCTTTTCGATTTTCGCCGTCTGCTCCTCTATCTGGAATTTAAGACAGTCTGAATGACTCTATCCGTAGGCGGAACGTGGTAGAACACCTCTCACACTGCTCTTTCCTACGTTGTATGTATGCACACATGTTTGATCTGGCGTCTGGCATTCAATACAGCTCCGCTTTCATCTGTTTCCCAGGCCCAAGCAGGCGCACACAGCTCAGTGGGGGGGGTGCTTGCTTTTCCCGCGCATTCTCTGGCCTCAGTTGAGGCCTTTCTCAGTTCATTCTTCACTCTCCTACGCCCCGCATCAATTACAGAAATGTAGCACTGTCCTGTGGCGGCTGTGTGACCGGCCGATGGTTCACCAGTAAGCTCTACTCATCGCTCTTCCTTTGGGCAAGAGGAAGTGTGAGTGAGTTTGCAGGCCATGTGATGGGGCAGGGCAGAGCTGGAAGAGTGGAGAAGCTGGGAGAGCTGGAAGAGGCCAGCACGTTTTTCAAGGCCCACACCCAGGCCATCGACGGCCAGCCCAGACTCAGGCACACCCCCGACCCCATCAGCTGCACAGTTCTCAGGGTTACATCTCCCACTCCTACTCTTCTCTCGCTTGGCTCGGCTTCGGCTTGCAAATGAATGAAATGTGGAAGTGGGCAATGGGATTCAGAGGCTAGTGGGAGGGAGGTGGTAATGAGGATGAGAAATGAGGAATGAGAAATGAGGAATGAGAAATGAGGAATGAGGAATGAGGAAGCGAGAGGAAAGGAGTGAAAAGTGCAGGTGGAGAAGAGGTGCGTGCCGGAGTGGGCCAAGCTGGAGCGCGACGCCGGAGCAGAAGACCGCCCACCAGGTGAAGCTCTCCAGGCGCAAGTACAACGTCGCCGTCCTCGAGCTCAACCCCAAGTCCCTCGTCGGATGGCTCTGCTCCATCAGCACCACCGCTCTCCGCCGCACAAACTTCAACCTCACGCTCGTCCCCGACTTCAACTACTCCTCTACCTACGAGCCATTCATGCGACGTCGCCCCTGGACTCCAGGCTAGCAATGAGACCGGAAGGCCAGGACGCCCGCTTCCCGCTCCGCCGCGTCGTAGAGAGCGCGCCTACCCCTGGATGCGCCCGTTGCCCAAGGCTCACCAGCGGCCTCAGCTTCAGCTGGAGAAGGAGGTGGAGAAGCATGAGATTGGGCAGATAGCGGCGCGCTGCTTGGGCAAGCAGCTGACGGAGCAGCAGATGCTGATCGCGGAGAAGGTCGCCGCCCAGGCCTATCAGGAGAACATCGCCCGCGGTCTCAGCATAAACGGCGTCGCCGGATCCGCCAAGACCACTACCATCGTCCTCGCCCTCATCATCTACATGTACATCAGCAACGGCTCCCAGCGCGGGGTGGTGAACGACGGGCGGGTCTTGTTCTGCGCGATGACGAATTGCGCGGCGGACAACGGCTTCAAGGCCCTCATTCAACTGCTCAACGCCGGCTGCCCAGAAGGCGAGAAAGAGTGGAGCCAAGGTCATTAAGTGCCCTGGATTCCAGACACTGACAAAGTACCAGAGCTACAATTTGGTGGACCAGGCGGGCAGTATCCCACCAGGTGCCGAGGATCCACTTGAACGACTGCTGCTGGTACAGGGCGAGAAGGGCAGCAACATCTTCCTCAACCACGCCATCGCCTTTCAGCAAGCCTGCGCCACTGCCAATCTGCCAGTGCCCCTCCTCGCCACCTACCCGATCGCCCACCCATCTACCCGTCAGTCCCTCCTCTTTTCTTTCTTCTCTCCACCACTTCACCACTATATCCAACACGCAGCAGTTTGTCCAGTTCTCTTCTTGCCTTCACAGCTACTCTTGGCCTGGTATTGAGATGTAGAATTCGAGATGAATCTAAGACTTTTGCTGGCCTATGAGTGTGCTAAACTCGGAATTCGATTGTTGGCGAAACTGAAGTTTCAAAAATGGCCAAATTTTTTGATTGCCCGTAATTCCTTTTGTTCTCGATCGATTTCTATGGTTTGACAACCATTCGAACCGTCTTGATGAGAATAATATTTTGTTTTTTTTTTGATCATCACTCTACGATCAAGTGCAACTGAGCTATTTACAAACCGCTTTTCCCTTCTTCGAAATCTTGAAAGTTTTATTTTCGATATCAAAACTCCTACACCCCGCATCAATTGTAGAAATGCTGTCCTGCGGCGGCTGTGTGACCGGCTGATGGTTCACCAGTAAGCTCTTGTTCTTGCTTTGAACGAAAAGGAGGTTGGAGTGAGTTTGCAGGCTCAGTGGGGCAGCTGACGCCTTGGCCAGCTTCCAGGAGGTGGAGAGCCTGTACGTGGACACCGCTCAGCTCGACACCACGTTCCGGCTCTCCGCCTCCACCTGCCCACTCCTCCACCCGACTCGTCTTTGTTCTTGAGGACTGGAGCGCGGTGAGGCACTTCCCTGCTCCACTCACCCCTCCCTTTCACAGAAGCCCCTCCCAATTGCCAGGTGCAAGAGTACAGCACCCAGTTCAACCTGAACCTGGCAGAGGCCACCGGTGGCGCTGGTGCCATCAAAACGCGCCTCTCCCGCCCCGGCGACGCTAAGCTACCGCCCTCCCATCTCGTCGTCTTCAAGTTCACCAAGGTCCTTCCCTTCCACAGCAACCGCCTTCCCTCCCAGCCTCTCTCATGTCCACCTTCTCCGCTGCTTAGGACGCCAAAACGGGGCAGTGGGATAATGGGCAGACGGAGAGGCCGCCTCTCGGCTACGATCTCAATGCCCCCAAGTGGACTTCGGAGAAAACGCTGGCCCTGGCCTGGTGCCCCGATGGAAAGGGGTTGGAGGCTTGGAAAGAGCGGCGATCCGCCCATGCTCAAACTGACTTGCAGTCTCCTGCTGTGGAAGACGTCACGCACCGGGACCATCAGCCGCTTCCTCTACCTCGTGGACGGCCGCTACCCAAAGACTACCACCATCACCGGCAGCATCACCCTCACAACGCCAGGACAAAGCGTAGCTACACCGGTCAGCTTTCCCTCCCAGCGACAGCTTTCCCTCCCTCTTTCTATCTCACTTCCCATCTCACTCACCCTTTCTCTTCACCCTTCTCCGCTGATTGGCTGGTAGGCAAAGGTAGTTTGAGTTGCCCGGGTTTCTGGAGGCCTTGGATGTGCCGAAGGGAAAGAAGGCGCCCTGCTTCATGATCGCTAACACGGCGCTCGAATTCCACATCTACGACGGATCATCAAGCAACTTCACCAAACTCCATCATGGCCCCAACGGATCCTTCAGCCAGGCTTGCTTCACTCCCTCTGCTCTATTTGGCCCTCTTTTCAGCTCACTAGGCCCAAGTTCAGGTTCGCTGGGATCGGCCTTCTCTACTACGTCCAGCACAGCTCACGCCGCACTGTTTCACGCCCTCCTTCAATCCCATCCAAAGTCCATTCTCTGCTCATGTTCCAGGAAGTGCATGGACTGACTACTGGAACAACAATTCGACCAGCGTTTGCAAGCTTCACTCCGTCTTTCCTCGCGAGCCGGGCTATGTCATCATTGAAGCCTCCAAAAAACTGGGTCCCCCCAACATTCAATGCTCACACCCCTCACTTCACTGCCCCCCCTTCCCCCCCTCTCCACCCCCCCTCCCCGTATCCTGGTGATCTGCCCTGCACAGACGGGGACTCTGCTGCAGGTGGTTTGCCAGAGCCTAGCCGGGGACAGAGCAGAGGTCCAGGTGGGCGCATGGACTATCTGCAGCCGACGACGTGGGCCGCCCTTTCTGCTCCAGTTGGGCCTGACAGGAGGGAGGGGGTGTTTGTGCAGGCAGACTCCGCAAGGGGCCAGCTACAGGACGAGCGTTATCTACGTGCAATCCGCCGTACGCTCCGTTCGCCAGATCCAGCAGCCCAAGGCGGCTGTGTGACCAGCTGATGGTTCACCAGTGCGCTCTACCCATTACTCTTGCTTTGCCGAAGAGGAAGTTGGAGTGAGTTTGTAGGCCTACTTCTCCTGGAAGCGTGGCTAGACGGGCGGCTGCCCTGTGCTGGACCCACTGCTGCCCTTCTCCCCGCATGTAGTCATTAATGACGGCATCTACCGTCTCAAATTCACGCCCTTGGTCCCCGGCCCATTTTTCTTCATGCTCGCGTCTCTGGGAAGCCAAAGTGTTCTAGTCAGCTTCCGGACGGTCAAGGCCAGACGAAATTGGACCCCGTGGAAGCCATCTTTGTCCGGGCCAGCGTCCTCTCCCAGCGCCTGAAGACGTGCAAGGCCAACCGGAGCCATTGCCGGTCGTCCTGGTCTTCTGCTCCTCCGCCGAGATTCCGGACGTGAAGGACTGCTACACGTCCAGAGACCTTCCCTTCACGCACGGCCTCCTACCCCTGGCCTTTTCACTCCTCTTCATCGATTCCGGGACCACGTAGTACCGCTTCGGCGTCGATGCGGTCTCCTCTCCTACTCTTCTCTTCTTGCCTTCACAGCCACGCTTGGCCTGCTATTAAGAGGCAGCCGCCCTTTCTGCTCCAGTTGGGCCTGGAAGGAAGGAGGGGCTGTTTGTGCAGGCAGACTCCGCAGGGGGCCAGCTACACGACGGGCGCCATCTACGCTGTACGCTCCGCTCGCCAGATCCAACAACCCAAGACCGCTCCCCCAACAATGTCCCGGATGTGCTCGACTGCTACTCCAGCGCCAGCCTGCCGATCCGCGCCCGCACGCTGCCCTTCTCCGACCACGGCTTCAACGCCCTCTTCTTCCACTGCTGCATCGAGCCGCGCTTCTGCGCCGATGTGGTAGGCGCCTCGTCGCTCCTCTCCTCTTATTCTCTTTCTTATTCTTGTAACCTCTCGAATCATTCATCACTAGCAGTTTATTGAAGGATTATGGTGGTGACTGCGAAAATAATGAAGCACTTTCTTCCGCTCGTCAACTCGTGAGCAACTTCTATCATCGAGAAAGAAGATTAATAAAATAAGAAATGATTATGAGACCTGAATCCTCATACTTGCTTCTATCCCCAAACGCCTCCCCTTTTCCCTCCAACTTTGTTTTGCTTTGCCTCGCTCATTTTATAGATTAGGACGTCGACCTGTATCGACCTATGCTTACACTTAATGTGTAAATTTTACGCGCTTGCCAATCATAAAGTTTTGGCGATTATTCAATCACTTGCCTTGTTCCGCATAAATCTTGATAGCGAATTGAAAATTAAAATGAATGTAATGTTGTGCTCCAAGCATCCTGACCCAAAGGCTTGCGGGGGCGGGGCTTGCGGGGGCGAATGTAGGGCTGCTTGACGGCGGGGACGTAGAGAGGGAGAGGGGTGGTGGGCGGGGGTGTGGCGAAGCGGGGCGGCGGCGTGTGGTCCCCGTAGGGCTCCCACCAGGAGGCCCCTGCGAAGGGGTTGGAGAAGAAGCCGCTGCGGTTGGCCGCCTGCAGCCGGCGTCGCTCCTCTGTCTTCTGCCGCTTCAACTCCTTCTCCCGCCGCTCCTCCGCACTGAAGGGCCCGTGGCGAGGCTGGAGAGCCTTGGGCGGGCCGCGTGCCCTGCCAAAGAAGGAGGCTAAGCGGAAGGAAGAAGAGAAGAAGAGTAAGAAGAGTACGGGTAGGTGCGTTGGGCGGAAGGCATGTGAAGGTAAGAACTGTTGTGGAGTGCCGGTGACATAGGTCGGTGCCGGAAACCAGACGCACTCGTGAAAGCTATTCAGAGGCTAAAGCGATCTACAATTCACCTCGCAATGATCTAATCTTTGAAAGCATTGGGGTTAAGTGTGGAGAGCTTGGAGCTGGGATGTGAGGTAGGCAATGGTGGATGATGAAAGAGGGAGTGGAAGTGAAGGAGTGAGGCAATGCGGGAGTGTGGAAGTGGGAGGTTGTTGGTAGCAGGCCTCGCGCAATCCACCCACTCCTCACTACTAAACCACTGCCGTCTCTGCAGTCTGGAATGGTTCTATGGAAATACTTTTTTGCGCTCAATTCTCAGAACTACCAGAGATATGCGGCCTGACGCACAGTTATCGGAAATGGCATTACCCGAAACCTAAACTATCATTATTATATAGTGGGTTATACTAACCCAAAAAGTATCTCTTATCTATATTTTACCTGCGATTGAAGTAGGGGAAATTTTTTATTTAGCTTAATTTGAATTCTACTTGCAACTGAAGTGGATGAAATTTTTTCTTAGCAAGAAAATAAGTTTTATATCTTAGAGTGTGAACTTTGTGCACTGTAAAATTATCGTCAGTCCAATGTAAAACTTGATTAATTAATGATAAGAGAGCACCTTACTTTAATGGCAATCGATTTGGTAAAAATTTAGTTGGCTCCCAAATTTTTTGCAGAATTTATCCATTAGTTGAAATATAATTTTTCTCAAGTTCAAAATATGTACATAGAATTAGATCAAGGCATATTTTTATAACCAATTGCAATTAATTGCAATGGAGATAGGTAGCTGAGACAGTTAAAATTTTGCAATTTGCAATTTTTCACTTTTTTCAGGAGCTCAGATTTTATATATATATTAGTATTTTGGCCAGGTGCTCTCTTATCATTAATTAATCAAGTTTTACATTGGACTGACGATAATTTTACAGTGCACAAAGTTCACACTCTAAGATATAAAACTTATTTTCTTGCTAAGAAAAAATTTCATCCACTTCAGTTGCAAGTAGAATTCAAATTAAGCTAAATAAAAAATTTCCCCTACTTCAATCGCAGGTAAAATATAGATAAGAGATACTTTTTGGGTTAGTATAACCCACTATATAATAATTTCATCCACTTCATACAGGGGCAAGGCCCCTATGCATGGAGACGAAGATGGGGTTGGTGATCAGCTGCTTGTTCACCACGGCCAGGTGGAAGTCCATGAAAAACATACCATAATCTACATCCCAAATTACCTATATGATGCTAATTGTAGAGTCAAAAACCCTTTAATATGCCTCCAGATGAAGTTGATGATGGGCTGCTTGTTCACCACGGCCTAGTGCAAGCCCATGGAGACCAGCTAGAAGCAAAGGGCTGCCAGAATCATAATCTACGTCCAAAATTACCTATATGATGCTATTTGTAGGCATAAAAACCCTTTAGAATGCCTCAAGACGAAATTGGTGATGACCTGCTTGTTCACCACGGCCTGGTGGAAGCCCATGAAGACCAGATAGAAGTAAACTGGTGCCACAATCGTATTCTACGCGCAAAGTTACCTATATGGTGCTGTTTTTTTAGACCAAAAACTATTTAAAATGCCTCAAGATGAAGTTGATGATGACCTGCTTGTTCACCACGGCCTGGTGGAAGACCACGCAGACCAGGTAGAAGCAAACGGGTGCCACCATCGTAATCTACGTTCAAAATTACCTATATGGCGCTGGCCTATATTTTGGCGAAAAACCCTTTAAAAAGCATAAATATTGAGCTGGAATTGAAAAACATGCAAAAAAAACCCAAAAAACTGAATTTTTACCCAAAAAGTTGATGTTTCGACCTAAAAAACGCGGAAAATGCAGAAACTAGGGGTGCCATGACACTCAGCGGCATCGATTTACCCTAGAACCATTGAGATCCACACCCCAGATGTTGCCCAAGTGTCTGCAACACTTGCTGGACGGTCGGACAGTCGGACGGTCGGATGGTCGGACGGTCGGTCGGTCGGTCGGTTGGTCGGTCGGTCGGTGTGCGCCCGGACACCGGACATTTTTTTAAAAAAGTTTTTTTGAAATAACTTTTTTAATAAGGCACTAAAAAATTTTTGTCCAAAGAGGACCCCCCACAATTCGACCACGGCGCGTCGATTGAGCCTACTTGCAGCGCTCTCCGACGTCTGTGTGACGAGCTACAGCCTGCCAAACTTTGGGAAAGCTGCAATTGGTTGTCTTGCTCGATAAGAGGGGCTTGGCGCTACCGCTCCGCTAACGCTCTGCTCGCGCAAGCCCAATTCCTGATACCGATGCTGTCAGGACTCTGCCATTAAATACATCAGAAATGACTATATTTGAAGCTTCCATATTCTCAAACAATTTATAGCTTGCTAAAAAGATTCCAAAGCTGGTTAAATTTTGTAATCGGAAGTAGTATTAGCGGAACCCTCAGCTATCTTTCCTAACACCGAAAAGTCAGTTCTCTTCCATAAGTGTAGTAAATGTATTTCTTAAACTTTGAACTCGGGGAAGTTCATTAATTGAGAAAAAAGGTATTCTCTTTTGGCTTGGCCAATTATACCAGATATTCTCTTCTACTGCCCTTCTGACTTGTTCTTGTCAACAATGACGACTGTACGTTTTAAGATTCTTAGCTCTAACATTGCATTTCCATGCATCATTCTATCTTTAACTTTTCAAAAGTTAGCTGCAGCCACTATTCATGCTTTTGTCCATTTTATCAGAAGCCGAAAATGCTAAAAATAAAAGTTCCCACGAGCAAATCCCAGTTCAGATGCCAGTAGATAAAGGCTGGGCAGCGAATTTGATGTGTATGAGCTGTTGACTTCAATGTAAAGACATGCGTCTAGAGAGATCTGATTAAAGTTTGACATTTTCTGCAAGCTCATTACTGAGCAGTTTCATAAGTTCATATGGCTAGAAGAACTTAATGAAATTTTGGGAACTATAATGCGTAGGAGTGGCTTGACTTCCATCCTGAGAGTAAAGACTTCTTCGGAAGTAACTTGGTAGTCAGCTGCCAGCTCTCTTGTTTGAGGAACCAGGTACGTGCTCGGTGTGCTCCCTCTAAGGGTGGCTAGCACCAACAGCATCTTTTAGTTCGCCCGGGGGTGGTGGGGGGAGTTCCCTCCCCACCCATGGATCCGCTTGCGCCATGCATTAAAAACCCAACCAATTTTTGAAACAGTTAAGTGGCAAGCCATCATCTTCTTACAAGGGTAGAATGCTCTTGTGTTTATTTGTTTTGAAAAAGAATAGAAAGGACTGAAATTCACTATTCTCCAATTCAGTTTATCCTTTGCCCAGGAGCTTATACTTTTCTGGTGCGTCGTCTGCAGCTTGAGCATGCAAGAAGCTAGATCTTGGAATAAATAGCTGAAATGAATGTGCCTTTTAAGAGTTTAGCTGTCCCTAACCCCTCCAGGACACTCCCGGACATTTCCGAAAATTCAGAACACTCCCGGGGTTTTTTCTGGAGTTCTTGCGCCGGCTACGCTCTACTCCTGGTAGTAGGGTCAGTCCTTGGTCGCACACGACTTATGGTGGTAGCCGTAGTAGCTCCCTATCGGTCGCTACGGCCAAGATAAGCCTCCAAAAAAATTTTGGAAAAGGAAATTTTGGGCGGTCCCAAAAAGTAGTCCGGGAGTGTTCTGGCCCCGTAAAGATTACCTGCTGGAGAAAGGCGTGGCATGATTACATCAATGTCTGAAATTTGGCGTAAACGGGAACAATTCGCAATTGGGCAGACACAAGTTTGCAGTTAATTTCAAGAGGCATTTTATATTCCAACTAACACTTTGTGAACCCAACGTGATGAGGTCTAGAGAAGACCCAGCATAACTTAGGGCAAGCGTGGTTTAAAAAAGACCATCAACATCTGTTTGATATGTGATTGATATTCGTTGTTCTCTGGAGCTCCTGGTGTATCTTTGAGAAGGAGAATAAATATGTGAGGGCGGGTAGGGGATGGATAAGGAGGAGTGTATGCGGGAAGAGGGCAGTTGTTCCTTCCGTAAGGCGGGTGGGCCGGGGCGATGCGTGGCCCTTTCGCCAATCGCCTCTACACAGCACCAGGCCTGCCAGAAGTATCTACGTGGCCATTATGGCCCCCCCCCCCCGTCAAACCATCCACGCCTTCCCCATCCACACTCACCCCCCACCACTATCTCTTCCCCACTAACACTGACACCCAGCCTCCTTCACCTTCCTCTCCTCCAGCCAGTCTCTCTCTCTGCTCCACTTCACTCTGCCTGTAGAGGCTGTGAGTAGGAGGAGTGGGCAGGAGGAGGTGGAGAATGTCACCTCCGCCCAGTGCGGAGGTGCAAGCGGAGCGAGTGGAGGAGCTGCGAAAGCTCGTGGCCCCCCTCCTGCCCGCCAACTACGACCACTACTTTCACTTCATCCGCTGGCTGGAGCTCAGCCAGTTCAATGTGGAGAAGGTGAAGAGCATATGCTTGACCCTAGCTTAGAATAGAAGGGAAGGCTTCCTTCCAGACAGCTGAGAAGCTGCGAGGTCATCTGAGGAGGAGGGCGGCGTTGGGTTTGGACGAGGCGGATGGTTCGGAGGCGGAGTTGGGGCCGCTGCACCCGGCCTACGCGGAGAGATGGCCAGGCGGGGTGTTCACTGAGCAGCTGGTGAGCCCGAAGGAGGGCATGGAGGGCCACGCCTTCGTCTCCGTCTGGTTCTTCGCCCACGTCAGCAACTACGACATGGGCCACAATATCCGACACTCTGACTTCTTCCACTCCGTCGTCCTGGACTTCGAGCGCTCCTGGCGCAGAATTGCTGCCGTTGAGCGTCAAACTGGTACCCAATTCATCCCCTTTTGGTCTCCATCCCGATTTTGGAGAAAAACTGGAGGCATGGTAACGTCTGAAATTAGGGGCCCCGGGGGCCCCTAATTGGGGGGGCCCCCGGGGCCCCTATTTTCAGGGGCCCCCGGGGCCCCTATTTTCAGGTGCTCTCGGGGACTCATTTTTTTATGTCCTAGGATCATCATCACTTTACATTTTTTGACGATTCATGAAAGAAATGTATAGGTGGAGCATTTTGAGAAAAGTATCACATCTGCAAAATGAAAGCATCTTTGGAAGTAGGGCAAGGCGACTGTTGTTCTGTTCTGCAACAGAGGTGTTGATGGTCGAAAGGGGAGGGTTCTTGTAGCTGGAGAAGCGGTAAGCAGAGGAGCAGGAGGTGTGGTTGAAGCAGTGAAAGGCATCTGTGATGAATCGAGTTTTCCTGAAGTAACGTGGCTCCCTTGCCAAGGCATAGGCATGGAGCTTGCAGGAGTTGTCGATGATCACAGTTCTGGGAGCTTTGGGGAAGTGGGTGAAGATGGCGGCAAAGTGATGGCAAGATGGCGGCAGCAACTCAATATGCTTTCATGGTGTACCAGCAAAGCTCGCTGTCCGTAAAAGGCGTAGATTGACTGGATGATTGAGATGAGCGCCTCTCTGAACTCAGCTGCAGAGCAGACACTTTATTGTGGAATGAAAAGTGGGATTTGCTAAGCACCATAAGATTGAAGGCCTAGGGCAGAAGCTTCGGAAGATGAGGTTCTCAGGCCACCAGAGAGGAGCTTCATCGTTGTAGCTGGGGTCTGATGGATGACTGGCCTTGGAGTAGATTGGGCGCTTCATGGCACTGGCTTTGGCCATGACGTCGTCGCTGAGTGCTCGCAGTCCTGACTCCTTTGCCCACACGCTCCGCTCCTCCCACCCAACCTCCAGCCGCGGTAGGAACACTCTGTAAGCTGCCAGAGTAACAATCAAGTTGATAAGAGAGCTGATATTTGTACGTGGTGATTTCAGAGCCATCTTCCGGGTGCATGGGGTCAACTCGTTGGTGGAGCTTTTCATCAAGGCGCACTTCTCGGCAGGTTTCATTAAAAATTGATGAGCTCATCACCTGGATTGAGTCATTGCTATTTTGGTTGCCAAAGGGTGGTTCCACAGCAAACCTCGATTTGGCCACAAACGTTGGTGAAAACGAGGCCTTGTATGGAGGTGGCGCTGTGCTCGGACATGGCGGCAGCGGCAGCCATCCTCTTGAACTGCTTGAGCTTGCCTGCTCGCCTGTTCCCCGCCTTCGCCTCCTCCATCACTTTGGCGCGATGATGGCGCAGATGGCTTGCCGATGCCTCCTTTCTTGGCCTTCCAACAAGTATGGAACTGTGGCTTTGTTTGACAAAGAGATTTGGCAAACCGCTTTGCTTGTCCTGACGAGGACAGTTGGGAAGTGGTGCAAATTTTCAACTGAAAAATTTATCGAGTCGGTCAAACCAAATGCCAACGAATTATATACCAAAATGTTCACAAGAACCTGAGTTTAAACGTGGTTATGGTCTACCCCTTGGCAGAACCACTCACAATTGAGCTATCAGTTTTTTTGTGCCAAAATTGAAAAGTCGAAATTTTCGATTTTTCAAAATTACGGTTTTTTGATAACTTTTTGTTAAAATCGAAGCACATCATCTTTTTTAGCTCTAAATTGCCTCTCGATTGATATATAATAATCTATACTTATCTAAAATATCTTAAACAAAATTTTCAAAAAACTGTAATTGTAGGTTTTGAAGCCCCACAAAAGTGCATGTTACAAAAGTGCTCATATCAAGTCAAGAAAACCATTTTTCCGGAAACGACTAGTGGCACAGAGATGACAACTATGTTGCCTTAAATGCTGGCACAAAGTCATTCGTATCAGAGAAACTTCATTTTTTACAAAGTGGAATGGTCCCTCTCGAGTCTTTCAGAAATGCTGTCTTAATCTCTCCCTTTCCATTTAGTGTGCATCTCTATTTGCGATCTCAAGCCACCCTAATATAGGGCCCCGAGAGCACCTGAAAATAGGGGCCCTGGGGGAACCTGAAATTAGGGGCCCCGGGGGCACCTGAAAATAGGGGCCCCGGGGGCCCCCCAATTAGGGGCCCCCGGGGCCCCTAATTTCAGACGTTACCATTCCTGAAAAACTGGCATTAATTGGCAGCTATGATTTGATAGGAAATGATTTGAGGGAGAAGAGCGGGTCTGCTGACGATAATCGACGTGGAGGGCTTGAGCGTGGACTTGCACGGGGCGCACCCGATCATGGCCATCACGGACTTCATCACCGCCAACTACCCGCACATCGGCCTCCGCATCCTCATCGTCAATGCCTCCAGCGTCATCACCAAGCTCTGGGCGCTCACCAAACGCCTCTTCCCCGTCCGAGTCGTTGAGCTACTCGACTTCATCTCCCTGGACGAACTGCCCAAGTGGCTGGAGCCTCAGCTCCTTCCTCCCCATCTCGGCGGCACCCTTCAGATGCCCCCCGGCGACACTCACGCTTCTGGTTCCTTCCATTTCTCACCCTTTCATTGCTTTCTTACGAAATTACTGAAATTGTGAATCTCCGCTTCAATGTTTTTTCTCTCTTAGCTGGTCTCTTAAAAATAGCTTGGGCATAAAGGTGATGAAATTTATTTGATTCATCTTATCATGAAACTAGCTTGGGCCATAAGGTGATGAAATTAAATCTGACACTCTTATCATGAAAATATGCTTACTTAATTTAGAACTTTACTAAAGAGCTAAGAGAGCCCAGAAAATTTTGGCCTCAGTAGGATTATTCTTTGGGTAGAGCTATAAATAAAACTGAACATGAGTTAACATTTAGCAAAAAAAATGCATTATAATGAAAAAATATCATTTTGAATAATTTATTAATATTTTCCCAGTTTTTCATTTTTGCTTCCAACATTAATATCATATGATGGAAATTTTAACGCAAAGGTTTTGTGCAAATCAATTAAAATATTTCTGATTTACTCTAACCTGTCATAAATTTAAAAAACATTGGTGAAAATTTTTTGGGCTCTCTTAGCTCTTTAGTAAAGTTCTAAATTAAGTAAGCATATTTTCATGATAAGAGTGTCAGATTTAATTTCATCACCTTATGGCCCAAGCTAGTTTCATGATAAGATGAATCAAATAAATTTCATCACCTTTATGCCCAAGCTATTTTTAAGAGACCAGCTAAGAGAGAAAAAACATTGAAGCAGAGATTCACAATTTCAGTAATTTCATCCACTTCGAACAGCCAAAGGCCAAAAATCCACCAGAAGCCCAATATGTACAATGCTTTAAGACGAAGTTTATGATGAGCTGGTTGCTGACCATGGCCTGGTAGAAGCCCATGAAGACAATGTGTAAGCAAATGGACACAAGATTTGTAATCTACGCCCGAATTTACCTGCATGATGTGGTTAATGAGGCCAAAAACCCTTTAAAATGCCCCAAGACGAAGTTGATGATGAGCTGCTTGTTCACCATGGCCTGGTGGAAGCCCATGAAGACAATGTGTAAGCAAATGGACACAAGATTTGTAATCTACGCCCCAATTTACCTATATGATGCAGTTATTGAGGCCAAAAACCCTTTAAAATGCCCCAAGACGAAGTTGATGATGAGCTGCTTGTTCACCATGGCCTGGTAGAAGCCCATGAAGACAATGTGTAAGCAAATGGACACAAGATTTGTAATATACGCCCCAATTTACCTATATGATGCAGTTATTGAGGCCAAAAACCCTTTAAAATGCCCCAAGACGAAGTTGATGATGAGCTGCTTGTACACCACGGCCTGGTAGAAGCCCGTGAAGACCAGATTTGCACATATGGTTGTTTGGTATCAAATCGTATCTATTTTTTGAGCCTGTTCCATATCTAGGCTCTAAATTAACTTAAAACATCGCCACTGGGCAGCATTACCTTTTTTAGGTTTCTTACAAAGCACCCTAGGGCTCAGAAATGGTCAAAATTTTTTTTTTTTGAAAATTCAATGTTTTTTGGTCTAGTTTGGTGTAGTTTTTGACGAGGTTTCCGAATCTGTCTTTATTTTTGCCCAAAACGGCTTCAAAAAAATTTTATTCAAGTTTTTTGATTTTTTTTATAAGGGTCCCCCCCCTTACGTTCAATCAACTTTCCAACCTCAATTTCGGCATAAAGGAGGCCGAAAATCAAAATTCTGAGGGCCTAATGTCACCCTCCAGGGTCGATATACTATAGTGACGTTGAGACTGGAGCCCCAGATATTGCCAGTATGCCTCCCGAACAGAACGTACGGCAGACGGCAGACGGATAACGGACGGACACTTTTTAAAAAGTTTTTTGGCCATAACTTGCCCAATTCTCAACCAAATTTGGCAAACTTTTTTTTTGATTAAAGCTCTGTGTCTGCTGCGTCCATTGAGCCTACTCATAGCTCTGTAACTTGCCCATAGAATATTTGGCAGCCAGTCATATTTTCAAAAGCCGTAATAGGGTTTGTCCTTGGCTAAGAGGGGACCGTGCTTCCGCTTCGCTCGCACGGCCCCAATACTAGAAAGTTGATGATACAATCGGGGAATAGGTCTTTTTTATCATTCTGATCATTTTATTGCAACGCAATATTCAGCTTTCATATTGGAGCATAGATACGTTTACAGAAAAAAAATAGCGGAATAGTGTTGTTCTTTGTGAAAAGGTAATACCGTTTTTCGTGAAAATTTGGATAAGTCCTAAGAAACCCACAAACATAAATATAAAATTTTCAGTTTTAAATTGTCAATATTGGCTCAAATAGGACCGCAAAGTTTGTCTAAGTTGCAAATGTTATTGCTGAAATGCATGAAGTAGTTTTTCTAAGCATTTGTTTGTGAATCTGCGACAAGGAGCTATGAGATTAAACCCTTCGCTAAATCTTCCAAAAGTTTTTCCCGAACCAATTGTACTGTCAGACGTCTTCCGCGTGAACCCGGGCCCATCGGGGCACCAGCACTTCGGCTTCCCCCTTGAGCTGGAGACTGAGAAGCTGGAGCCGCTCCACATCCGCCGCGGCGCCGTGGCCTGGCCTCGCCTCTTCCTGCGCGCTGGCGCCGCCGCCCGCTGGCTCTACACCGCCCGCACCTGGCACAGCTTCGGCCTCTTCTTCCTCCCCGGACAGGAGGAGGAGGAGGCCAAGCAGCCGGAGGAGGGGCGCCTCCAGATGCTCTGGCCCCAGATCCCCTACTTCACCCCCACCATGCTCCCGGAGGCCGGCGTCTTCCGGGCCCCGGAGGATGGGACGCTGTTTCTGCGATTCGCCAACGAAGGCGGCTTCTTCAGCTCCAAAACTCACATACTCTACCAATTGGACTTGCTGCTGGAGTGACCTTTAGAGGACTTTGGCGTTTGATCTATTGGTGCTTCATTCCCGTATGCGATTCCTGCTACGGAAAAATGTTTTTGAATTTTCATAGTTCTATTTGTTTTGAGCTGATCATATGAACGCGTTGAAAAGATTCCATAACAAAGACCAACTTGTGGTCATAATTTATGCTCAATACTTATCACAAACTAAAATTTATACAGATCTTCTCGGCCCAGATGGGTAAAGGGGCTAAAGAATTATGCTTTAGGGCGGTAAAGATAACAGAAGCAGATAACCCGATGACCCCAGTGTCCCATTATCTGTTTGCTGTCCGAAGCAGGACTAGATGGCGAAATATTCGAGCCACTTGGCCTCCAGCTCTTGCAAAGTTTCTTCTGCCTCGATAGGGTAGTAGGGTATCGGAGTGGTAGTTGAGGGAGGCGCCGTCGGTGGGAGCAGAATGACTCGATTGTCCAATCGTCGGCTTGTATTCCAGAAGCTGGGTGGTGGTGGTAGGGCCAGAGCTAGCGACCAGAACAACACCAAAGGCCAGCATATGATAGCCATCACCTATTTGTTCCCTTCCCCTTCGTTCTCTTTACTCCTTCTCACCCTGTCTGTATGCATGAAACAGGACAGGCAATGTAGAGCCCTTGAAAAGGCCAAAAAGACAGACTGGAACAGGAATTGGCAGTGGTGACGAAACACTTTTCAAAAACTCCCCACGATGGAAGACACGCGTGAAAAATTACAAAAGCAGCGTAAATTGATCACAAATTACATATAAATATGATGAAATAAATTATTATAATAACAGTAAATTGACTTAAACGCGTGTAAAGCTTCTGAAATGATTGCACTTAAGGCCGATAACTCCCTGATTTAATAGTGCTGGAAATAGGGAAGGGCTGGTAGAGGCTTTCTAGAAGGCAGCATTGGAAGTGGCTGCGGATGGAATAGAATGACGGGGTTGGCCTTGTTCTGCTTGCTTCGCCACAAAGCAACGCCGATTCCGCAGGACAGGATGAGGCATAGTGTCACCAGTCCACCCAGCACTTGTTTTGCAAACAAGTCTTTGCTGAAACCCAGGAACTCAGAAAAGCAATACCTGCCGCGAAGTGGCCCCAGTTCAGGCAGACATCCTCTCCTACCTCCACCTCAATAGCACGCATCGATTTTATTTTTTTCGGATAATTTCTGATGGTGCAATTGAAGAAAGACTGGAAAAGACTGAAAAGCCTGACTGAACCTGGAAAAGATCAGCCAACGCTTCATTGATCTGGCCAGTCCAGCCATAGGTTGCCTGGTCACGCTTCAATTTCTCCCGCTGCTCCAGGTAACTCAGGCCTAGCATAGCATTCCCAATTCCTTCTCAAATTCTCACAAAGAATCTGAGGAACTTGAGTTTTGGAGCAGGACAAAGTCGACAGCCTGATAGCTGACATCCACATCCAGGCAGGTAGCCTCAGTACAAGGCGTTTCTGCAGAGCGCTTGCCTCGAACTGGCTCCTCGCACACTGGTCTCTGAACGCTGCCTATCTTACACAGCAAAAAAGGGAGGATTGCAGACACAAAAATCGGACCTCATCAGCGCAGGGGACGTCAGGTTCCTTGACGGAGATGCGGACCTGGCAGTCGAAGAAGACGTCGGTGTCGTCGGCGAACTTGAAGACGTGAACCTCCCGCTGCGCCATCAAATCCGCCGGGTACTCCAGGTTCCCCAGCACGAACTTGTCCCGTGCGCACCTCAATCCCTCATCGCCGTCCGCAGAAAAAGTTGCACCCTCCTCCACACTCACCCACTCTCGTCCAGTATCTGGATGCGTTCCCCGCTGCCGCTGCCGACCTTGAAATATTCCGTGGAAAAGGTGGTTGAATGGGTGAGAAAAGTGGGCGGGAAACAAAGCAGGAGTGGACGAGCATGCAGAAGGTGTTCTCCGTCTCTGTGTCGCAGATCCATTTGTGCACCACCGGCTCTCCTACCTCCGCTATCGTCACTCTGCACACAATCAGGCTCATGTTCATCGAAAGCGTTGGGAAAAAGGCATTGCATTGGTCCATCTGGGGTGGCGCGGCGTACTTCGTAACGGCAAACCTTGCAAGGAGGCAATGTGAGTGTTCTTCCTCATAGAGGGTGTGAAGAGTGGGTACAGGCATGGGGACGTTGGCAGTGAAAGCGTCCGTGGTGATCATGGACACTCCCAGAGCGGAGTCCACTGTCTTTGCCGCCTCCATGTAGAAGCATTCTATGCGCACAGCTCTCAATCATCCTTCATTCAGCTTCTCTACAAGCTCAGTGGCTGTCCTACCGGTCGATTTTGGTGAGAAAGAGCGGATGGAAGCTCAGCATAAGCGTCACCGACACGAAAACTCCCCGTGGATTGGCCTCCAATTATGAGCTTTGTCAGCAAATGGAGGCATTGAAAGGTGAAAGAAAAAACAGAGCGCTGTCGCCGCACTCCACAGCTGTCGAAGGCCAGGTCCAGGCTGGCCACAGCGCGGGCTCCATCAAATCGCCTATGGCACTCCTCCTCCCCGAATCTTCAGCCCCTCTCGCTTTCAACTCGCCCAGAACAGTCTCAGGCCAGAGTCACCTGCCCTTGACGAATAGATGGCCCTCGAACTGGTTGCGGGTGTTGAAGGTGACTCCGAGGCTGCTGGCGGCGCAATCAATCTCCGCCGAGCCTTCAAAGCCCTCCAAAATGACCCCCTTTCCTCCCACTCAACACTTGCAACCAATGACGCCGTTGTCGATAGGCACGGCTGCGCTGGGGCAGAGCAGGCCAAGAATGAGGCCGCAAATCAGAACCTCCCGCATTTTGTCAGGCCGTAGAAGCAAGGCAGAGGGGCGTGAATGTTCGGAGAGCTGTCAGGGCGGTGATCTGCGGCTAGAGAGGACCCCGCAGAAGGGGGGCTGAAGGCGGTAGACCGGTATGGGGGTGGTGGATGAGGTGTGGGGGGATGGGTGCGCAGTGGATCAGGTTGGATGTTGGCCGCAGAGCTGTCAATGTCAGCTGGGCTGCGTCTAATGGACATGTTACGCTGCTTATCACTCACTTGCGTCACACTATTATTCTCGCCTGGCTTGCTGAACAGCCAGATGTGATGATGTTGCGGGAGAAAAGTCAGTATTACTCCTGCAGCCACCTTTTTGATCATTATAGACAATTTGACTGCGAGTTAAGTCTGGTCTCCTTTCTTTATGTTCTTTCCGGAAAAGACATACCCATATTGAAGTCGAAAACCGACCAGTAATGTGTACTTGGGTAAATGTTTCAGCATAAAACAAAATGTGTTACGATCACGAAATCGTCAAAATTTTAACTTAGAAGTAACCAATTTTCGGTCATCTCTTTTTTGGCATGGGCGACATTCTCAAAATAGATCCAAATAAATGAATGGAAGCCACCGTCAGCTGACTGGAAAATAGCAGGTGAGCTGGGCTTGTAAACGATGCTGATGAAATAAATGCACGGCATCTCAGCGTCTATAAAACGCTACCGAAGCTCTTAACCTTAGGAAAAGCTAGGTTTCTGCACTGCCGCGGAAGGCAGGGTAGTCAGAGCTCCGGAGGCCAGAGGCAATGGGCACGGAGACCGGAGGAGCTCGGAGGAGATCAGAGTGGCGGGCGGCCAAGGCCCATTTACACATTGCTTTAATCAGTTTACCCACCCACTACCCTAAAAGCTCATTTTGGTCCGCGTTCCTGGTACAGAAACCGCAGAATGCTTCCAGCCAGACGTTGCAGCCAGCAGAAAAAAATCAAACAATTGCCTGTGCACATGCATACGTCTCATCGTCTCCTTTGCTCCCTGCTTTTCGTTCTCTGCATCCTCAGCCCCGCTACAGAAGGCCGCCGCTCTGGAACTTCCCGCTATCGCAGGTCTCACATCCTCCTCCCGCTCTGCTCAGCCACAGCCCCAGTTTGCAGTCCCAGGTCAATTCTCAGCTCCAACTGGTCCTACCGGGTCGTGAGTCGTGCCCCTGCTCGTCAATCCCTTTTTCCTACTCCTCCTCTAGACCCCTAGATTTGGCGCCATCTGCAGAAACAACGCCAGCGCTCGAGGCTGAAACCAGGGCCCCGCGCAACTGGACAGAGCTCCGCGCCGACGACGCCCCCCAGGAACTCATCGACTATGTTCAGGTGAGGCGTCTCCTCCGATCTTTGCTGGGCTGGGTCTTCACTCTTCCCAGCTCAGGCCTTGGGGGCGGTTTGCAGGAGGAGTTGAGTAAGGCGGCGATGGGAGATGCGCAGCTGGCGGACGCCGTGCTTGGCCCGGTGGACAACAGTGCCATCCTGAAGGCCAAGCGAAACCCGAAGGCTGTGGACTCCATCTCGGAGAATGATCTCAACGACCCCAAGGAGGTTCTCTTTGGTGAGGTCTCTGCTAACTTTGCCATTGCCAGCTCAGCCGAACCGTCCTGCTGCAGGGGACATCACAGTCACTACTGCTCAAGCGGAGTATTTGCTGGAAGAGTTGCGCTCAGCCAAAGGCGGTCGGAGGAGAAAGCGCAAGGTTCTTGAGCATTTATTGAGGACAGTCAGCGTTTTTGAATGAGGCTATCCCAAAAAGACAATTTTTTAGGGGCCTTTAGGGGCATTTCCCAGACTCTAAGAATTCGATCGATAGACAGAAATACGAAAAAGGCGGGCAAAATGGACAGTTTTGTAACTTAGACTCGCTGAAACTCCAATTGTGGTAAATTTTCGACGTCCTTTCACGTTTTGAGCTGTAGCGAGTCAATATCCGTATATTTTTTCGCCCAAATTTGGTGGAGTAAAACATAATTGTATGAAGATTCTGAATTTGCATTGTACAAGGGGATCAGAAAATTTATGTTCGCCCCCTTAGTAGAATTCGTACTTCTATCAACTACAAGGTCTTAAATATCAGCTAAATATAAGCTTAATCTTTTTAAATATATAATTGCAAAAACAGTTCAGGGATCTGACAATTTGCAATGCAACTGTGCCAGGTGGGCACGGGAAAATATTCACAGTGGCCAAAAGGCGAGCGTATCTCATACCATTTTCACTCAAACCTTCCGACCAGCACCCAGGCCCTCATCAAAAATGCCATCAGGAGCTGTGGGAAGAAAATACATGCATTCGCTTCCAAGTTTAAGCCCCACATCCTGCGCCTCCATCAGAAGTCAAAACTCCTTTATTTTGAGGAAAACGGAAAAAACACCAATAGTATAGAGCTTATCAACAGCAGAGGCTCCCATTGCCATGCTCGGTAGCGTTCGTGGCGCGCGAAAGGTACTCTTCTTGCTCACTAATCTCGACTCCCAGCCTTTCGCTCGCTCCCATCTGCCAGTGAGCGTTTAAACCCCTGGCTGCAAGCTACCCGGGCATCATCTCCCACGAAATCGGCCATGCCTCAGGGTTATCCTGCAACTGTTGGTGACGTAACTCATCAAGCTTGACCACTACAGGCTCTTCCACGAGCAATCGCGG